>JAFBJS010013340.1:57906-88519 GCA_016785265.1 Paraplagusia blochii
TGCATCCTCGTTGTCTCCTACCTGGTAGCTCCATCTCTAGGATCATTTTTCTACCAATGTATCCACTGTCCCTCCTCTGAACATGTCCAAACCATCTCAATCTGTCTTCTCTAGCTTTTTCTCCAAACCTACCTGTCTGTCTTGTCCCTCTAATCACCTCATTCCTGATCCTGTCTATCCTTGTCTGTCCTGAAGAGAATCTCAGCATCTTTAACTCTATTAGGAATATATCTTTAATATTTTAAAATATGGTCGAGTCAACAGTCCTCATGTGACAAATACAATTTAAAAACAGATGTTTTGTTAAGGTTTAATCTGATTTATTTTCTTACTATTTTATACTTAGACTTCTACTACTATGAGTATAAAATATGAACCTGTGTCAATATTTGTTAATACTGAAGGCAGTGTTGGCCTGGAGTCAAGTTAAGGACGCAGACTTTGGTCCACTCACAGTATGGAGCAGTGGGATTTGGGCGGCAATACTAGAGACTGCGACATAGCAACAAACAAGAAGATGAAGATTAATCAAAAAAGGAATAAATGTTAATTAAACAAGAAAATAAAAGGGTCACATGTCTGAAATTAGCCAGAAGTTACAACAAATCACTGCAAACAAACAAACAAACAAACAACAACAAAAAAAGCCAGCACTTATTCTAATGGATACATTTGTTGTTGTATGTTACACACATGAAAAAGTAATGTGTTTAACATCTATAAAAATATGCTACCACCTTTAAAACACAGGGTAGGAAAATATTATAGGTTGGAAAATTTTTCAGATATGGCTATAAATTTTCGCTACAGTACAGAAAAACATTATGGGTAGAAAATATTTCAGACACACAATTTACATTGACGCACCATCAACATTAAGTAAAAACAGAAAGATGAGATTTTAATATAGTTGAGAAATTCCAACAATAGGGAATTTATTTTTGTTTTTTTTTTCCCGTTGTCTTTTGTGCCTTCACAGCGTCACAAACTAATTGTCTGCATATGGCTCCACATACAATATTCATGATACTCATTTTTAACATGAAAGATGTGCTAACGGAGAGATAGCATTTGATGTCATATTGCTTCTAATTGAAAAGAAATGCAGTCAAAGAGCAGAAATATTTGTCTTAAAGGCTCTGGGAGCTCGGAGCTGTGATTATAAATGTAAAATGAAAAGAATACATCTTGATTTATCAATTATTGATGAGCGGGCGGGAAAATGCTGTGGATAGTCATTAATTTAAGAAGAGAAGTAATGTTTCATCATTATGGCACAGCAACTGCTCGACGAGGAGCCGTGCCCGACAGATAGAGTTCCAGTCAAATCCCAGCGGAGTGTGGAACCCGCAACCTGTTTAGGGCTCTTTGCTAAAGACGTGTAGGCTGAACAGATGGTCAGACCTGTGCCTTTCACTTCTGTTTCTCTACAGCAATTAAAAGTTTCTGGCTGTTTTTCTCGCTCTCTCGCCCACTTCCCGCCCCAAGTACAGATTGCAAACATGACAAGAGGTCACATGTCTGCGAGGGAAACGGGATCGGAACAAATGTTCCGGCGAGCTGCTCTGGACTCAGCTGGTGTGCTAGCGGACGAGTATTCACCTGAACGAGGACTGGTAATCACCCTCACACCAAAGTGAATAATTAGTGTAATAATTACCGGGCCTGAAATGAATCTGTTCGCTGCCCTCTCTCACAACGCCATCAAGAAAAACAGGTGTTGGCGATGCCTGGAAGGGACAGAGATTAAAGATTATTTCGTTATCCCGGGTCTCCTTCAGGCACAACTGTCTCGTGTTTTATCCCGTCATCCCGCACCGAGGGTCATGAGGGGGCTCTTTTTCCTCTGGCTTGGCAGTTTTGGGAGCCGGGCATCTGACAGAGAGTGAACGTTGTTTAATCTGGGAGAGTGAGCCGTCCTTGAGCTTCCTGGACACTCGGTGTCCACATATCCTGCAGCTAGGTGGAGTCAGGTTGCACTAATGGTTATTATTAGCCGCCACGCCGGCTTTCCCCGCTGGAGGAAGAGAAAATACAAAAGACATTGAAATAACATTTTTGTTGTGTATTGATATAGGGGACACACAAGTGTAAAAGTCAGAGCCCTGATGAGAATTAAATGAAATAAATCACAGATTTTTTTTTTACTTTATGCATCCTGTGGGGTTGGTGGCAAATAATTGCAATTATTTTTGTCACGACAAAAGGACTTTTGGACGATTTTTCTTCCTTTTCTTTGTCTAATTTATAGACAATGAATTGTGTAATTAATTAAGGGGTCATAAAAATAGAAAAACATCATTAATGTCCTAATTTTAATTTATTATTATTATTTTAGTTTTGTCATATGTAATTAGTGTAAATACTATTACAATTAATAATACTATATTTTGAGTTCACATCTAAAAACTATCAGTATGTGTTTTTCTGGTATAACTATTAGTGTGGGGACATGTTTGGGGGACATGTGACCTTGTGGGGACATTTTTCCCCTCTAAACAAACGGTTCAAGCTTGAGTTGAGAGTCGAGATTAGCTATATGGTCAGGGTTAAGATGAGTGTCAGCTAAGGTGAAGGGAAAGGTTTACGGGACAATTGTGAGACCATCCATGATGGATCAATTAGAAACACTAGGAATAGGTAGAAGACAAGAGACACAGCTGGAGGTGGAGGAGTTAAAGATGCTGAGATTCTCTTTAGGAGAGACAGGATGGACAGGATCAGGAATGAGGTGATTAGAGGGACAACACAGACAGGAAGGTTTGGAGAAAAAGCTAGAGAAGACAGATTCTGATGGTTTGGACATGTTCAGAGGAGGGACAGTGGATACATTGGTAGAAGAATGATCCTAGAGATGGAGCTACCAGGTAGGAGACAAAGAGGAGATTGATGGATGCAGTGAGGGGCGGCAAGCCCGAAGTAAGGGACAAGCCAAAAGGTAAAGAAGAAGAGGTTAGGATTAGGAATATAGCGTTTTGTAATCTCAAATTATAGTAAGAGAAGGGACATTGGTAGTTTGTTTCTTCATGCATCAAGATTATGGCGCTTCCATCAACTCCTTTTAGTGTTGAGCTTGGATGAGAGTGGTTCTATTGGCAGCGTGCTGCTTGTTTGAATGCATATAGTCACTGTTTTGACTAAAGCAATGAAGCAAGTGCGCCTGAGGGTGTTTGTTCTTGTAAGAATTACTTAAAGACTTGTCAAGATGCCACAACTCTGCTTGTGTTCCCCGGCTCTTTGGGTGTTTGTTATTCCCACTTCCTGTGTGTTTTTGAAATTGCTGCAGCAGGTGTAACACTTCTCACACACAGTGGTTTCAAATGTTTGTTTCCCTTTGCCTTAAAAAGTGGATTTCTGTGCTTTTTTTTTTCTTAATTAAAGCAGAACTTGCTCCCAGAAGTATTGAACATAAACGATCATCGTGTTGCAAGTTACGAAATACAATATATTTCTTTTTCTTTCCTTTCAGCTTGTCCCTTTACTCAGGGGTTACCACAGTGTGTCAATTTCCATCTCCCCGTGTCCTCTGTATCTTCTTCTCTCACTCCATCTACCTCCATGTCCTCCCTCACTGCATCCATCAATCTCCTCTTTGTCTTCTACCTGGTAGCTCCATCTCCAGGATCATTCTTCTACCAATGTATCCACTGTCCCTCCTGTCCAAACCATCTCAATCTGTCTTCTCTAGCTTTTTCTCCAAACTGTCCTGTCTGTGTTGTCCCCCTGATTACTTCGTCCCTGATTCTGTCCATCCTTGTCTCTCCTAAAGAGATCATTTTACTGTCTTGCATCTTTGATTTTGCCAAAGCCTAAACATTTACTCGGGCTTGGGACTGGCAGTAAAAATAAACGCTGGTTTCTGCCCCCTAGTGGCTGGGTTTTCTATGCAGCATTGGAAAGAATAAAAACTGAATACGTAAGAAGGTTTTTTTCTGTGTTCCCTGACTATTTCCATTCAGAAATGACTGGAATAAGTTGATGTCTATGCAAAATCAAGACAAATGCGTGTTTCCAGCAGTCATTGGTCCAGTCCACCATCAGCATGACACTCTGCACTTTATCTTATACTGTGCCCTGTTGTCTTATAATGTTGTATCATTAGTTTCTCTGACATTGATTTAGCATTCAGCCACCCACCCCATTGACCTGTGCTGTGTTTAAATGTAACCTTCTCTCAGCTCCAGCCGTCATTTGTCACTTCTGAGCCGTCAACTACACACAAATTGGCCACAGCCCGCTACAGCCGGTGACAACCAGACACAGAGGGGCTGCAAAACAGCAACGCGGGGCAATCGGCTGCATCTATTACATTTACATGGTCCGGGAAGGTTAGTGAGTTGTTCCTGAAAGATTACCACCTCTAATTTCTTTGGGGAGGATGGGACCTTGGTTCTGTTGCCAAGCCCCGCTTTTCAGGTCAGGGCCCCCTGAATGTTAACTAAGACCCAGGAGCAGGTCAGCAGACAGGCCAAGGGACCAGAGGAGAGCCCGGCGCCCTGCTCTTACACTGGTGGCCAGGAAGTGGTGCAGAAAGTCGCCATCCATCTTTGGCACGATGCTAATGATCCATTCTGGGAGCGGTCTGTGATTTTGGAAAGCAATCCAGGTAGTTCTCCACTGGTGCCCCCCGCCCCTCACCACCTGCTGTGAAAAAGCAACACCAACTCTGAAATCTCTGTCAGCAAGAAGACAGACTCCCTTCCCAAAAAAAAAAAAAAAAAAAACTTTGCTGTGTTTCTCCAGTGAGAGACAGACCTGTTTGATGTCATCACACACCGCTCGTCAAGCCAGTGGTTTTCTTCTCGGAGCTACGCTGCAGGAACTTTTCATGTGGTGCCGCGCCGAGTAACGTCTGCTCTCAGTTTCCCTTTTTTTTTTTTTTTTTTTTTTTTACTCCGGCTTTGATCTAAATTATTTAACGGTTACGACTCAAACGTCAAACTGTGATCAGGGTTTTGTTGCTGCAGCTCTGGCTCCTTGATCCTGTTCTGTATGACTAAGATGGAGGAAAGTGTAGACAAGACAAGAACATGTACCTGACCAGAAGATCAGTTCATTCACCTCAGCTCAGAGGGGACGCACCTTGATGATAATAACACTGTGCTTATGAGACAGACAGACAGACAGACAGACAGACAGACAGACAGACAGACAGACAGACAGATGGACAGAAAGACAGACAGATGGACAGACAGATAGATAGATAGATAGATAGATAGATAGATAGATAGATAGATAGATAGATAGATAGATAGATAGATAGATAGATAGATAGATAGATAGATAGATGGGCATACAGACAGACTGACAGGCAGAGAGACACATAGAACGACTGGCTGACAGACAGACTGGCAGAAAGACAGACAGACAGACTGACAGGCAGAGAGACAGACAGACTGGCAGGCAGACATCTGAATAGATAGACAGATAGAGGATAGATAGACAGGCAAACTGATAGACTTGCAGACAGACAGACTTGCAGAAAGAGGGACTAGCAGACAGATAGACTGGCAGAGAGACTGGCAGAAAGACTGGCAGAAAAAAAAGACTGGCAGAACCGAGGGAGACAGACTGGCAGACAGATGAAGATATAGATAGATGATAGATAGAAAGGCAAACAGACAGACAGACTTGCAGATAGGAAGACAAGCAGATAGACAGACTGGCAGAGAGACAGGCTGGCTGACTGACTGGCAGAGAGACAGTCAGACAGACAAATAGATGGAGAGACGGATGGACAGATGGATAAATATAGAGACAGACAGGTACATTTTGACTATGTGTTTATCATATATGCCATTATCATATTGATCTTTAAAATGGAAACATATATTTGTCTTATTTGTGAAAATCAAATAAGGAAAACGGCTAACCTTGGCTAATTGATATGAATGGGGATTGCTGTTATATTATATCATTTTCTATATTATTGAATAATATATTTATTCTGTTATATTTATATTATATTATATTTTTAAAAAATATTTTAGAAATGTGTGGGATAAATTATCAACATAAACACATAAAAACCAAAATAGGGCCGGAGTATACATATAAAACACTACAATTAAAATATTATTATGTTCGGTAACAAACTGGCAACAAAGAGTATGGTATACTGTACATGAATATAAGTTTTTTTTTTGTTTTTTTTTTAGTTCTGATATTTACCCCATATCTTAGTTCTCGCCCTGAAAGAGAGATGATGAGACAAACACAGTATTAGGTGTCACCGCCATCTGTCATAGATACAGTCATTGTGCTGCTGCTTCCACACGCTGAGCGTCTCCTCGTCTGATTGGCTTTCCAATAAAGCATCCAATTAAAAAAAAAATAACTGCATTACTGTGTTAATAAAGCAGGAGGACGACTCAGGGGAGCATTTCATCGGCACTTAATTACAGCGTCTGCTATTCTCCAGTGTTCTCAGCAAATGTACAGTGAGACCATAAGACTGTTGTTGTGCTTGGGTTCCATTCCATATTTGCATAAGATGGAGAGAAGGAGTGAGAGCGCTCCGTGTGTTTTGTTTTTGCCGTCACAAGCAAAACCTCACTTTCCACAAAGAGCCAGCGCTCTGTGTTTTTTTTTTTTCTCTCTCTCTCTCTTCACAGAGAATCATTTGTCCTACCTCAGTGGATTTAGATTCTGTGACATAAGGTATAGCCATCCCTCATGTTTGATTATGTAGACAGATAATTATGTGCTAGGTGAGAATTGATTCATCTCCAAGTATAAATGCAATAAACTCTAGTGCAAGGTTCTCAAACTTGCGGCCCGTGGACCATTTGCGGCCCGTGAAACGATATTTTGTGGCCCCCACCTTGTTGTGAAAGTTGGAATTTATAATGATATCTTATAGATTTTATAGATCTCCACATTTTATGGTAAATATTATAGTTCTCAAAACCCTGATCCACGGCCTCCTTCTGGTTCAGTGGTGTATTACACAGAATCTATGGAAAACTCATTTTTTAATCTTTTTTTTTCTTTTGTATAGAGCACTGAAAGCTGATTTTTTTTCGGTGAAATGATAGTGTGGGTGGTGGCCCTCAACTTATTTGAGTTTGACCCCTGGTCTAATGGAATCCATGTGTAGGCAATCGTTGATTCCTTGGACACAACATCCAGGACAAACCTGATTTTTTAGAAAAAAATTTAATTTTCAACATTTTTCTATGGCCTTTAGTTTAAAATATCCTCAATGAGTAAAAACTATCTCTGCGTGTTACTTCTCCATCACCGAGATGTGCAACTGAGCGTTCTGTTTTCATGCCGTTTTGTGGTAAATGATGCTTGAAGAGTTGGGACATCACTCTCCGTTTTACCATATGGTTTTGTGCTAAAGGTCAACAATGTTCCAAGGCTTTTATAAAAACCCACTATATCAAACACCGGGGCAGCCATGCATGTTAATAACAATGTATAATGCACTGTGTAAAGAAAACAAGAATAAGAAGAATGTCTTTTGTTTCCTTAATAGAGAAGGTCTAAGAAATCAGGTTATTTCTTGGAGGCAACCAAGGATACTTAATAATTTTCCGAACATTTTGTACCTTTTTACTTTAAAATAACCGGTACAACCCAAGGTGTGAATAGACGTTGGTTTTAAATAATACCTTGTGATTTCCAGGTGAACTACACAGGATGTTCCCGCCTTCACCCTGAAAAGAATTCATCTTCAAAGACGTTTCCTTCGTCTTTTCCAGTGAACAAAAAAAACATATTGTGTAATATCTGGATACCATTAATTATGATTAACTTCTCCTGTGATTCATTAATAACCCATTGGACATCATACAAAATATGAAGATGAATAGATTTACTCAAAAAGAATAAATATATAACTTGAGCTATATGGTTAGAGGATACGATATATTCTCTCAGGTATTTTTTCCCACTTTCTTTGCTGGTATTTTGCATCACTCTGACACACAGTTGGATCAGTCTCCCTTCAGCCACATTGGGAAGCAATGCGACAAAGTCACATTAAAGAACATAAACGCTCACGGCCAACGTAGCGCCGTGCAGGGACCTGAAGGGATCCATACAGGGCCCGCGTTCCACGCCACACATACCAAAACAACTATCACTTCATCTGCGAATTAGCAAATACTTATCATTTTACAGACATGAAAAAAAAAAAGGCCCGTGCCAACAAGCAGTGGCATAATAAAATATTGAAACGTCTATGAAACATAAATGTGAATTTTGTTACATCTGTCTCCTGCTAATTGAGTTGCTACCAAGAATGTTAGTACTCTGGAGAATAATTTGTCAGTGCAAAACATCGAACCAACCAATTTATTGGTTGCTGCAGGCTGCAGAGTTCCAACAGTCTTTGATCAACCTTTTTAGGTCACTATCTCTCGAAATACAGAGAGGAGAATTGCACAGCAGAGAAAATATTTCATCCTTTGAAAAGACAAGGAAAAAGTATTTTTGTAGTTACACTGTTTGGCTGCTGAATAAATTCTTCAGGGCTTGAGACGGAGTGGGGGAAATTGGCGCTTTTGTGCACAGTATTTATTGTTTTGTGAGGCTGGTAACTTAAACATTTATCATAAAAAGTGACAGAAAGAGTAATTATAAGTTTTTCTGTTTCTCATCACTCACTGAATGGGAGCTTTATGCGCTGACAGCTACTGGAAGGCTTTTCTGATGCACTTAATTGCAAGGGTTCAAAGTGTTGGTGCATCGGCTGATCAATCGTCATTCTTGAGAGGTTCTCGGCGCTTCCACGTTGGATGCCAGCGCTGGAAGTCTTTGGAAATGCCGTCAAATGTCAAAGTTCAGTTTTCCAAAAATAAAACGTTATTTTTTTTTTCCCCCATTTTAGATGAGCTGCGTGTTGTGTATTGAGGTATTCCGGGAACTCCAGAACATGCCAAAAATCCTGACAGAGTGGCAAGTGTATTTATGTCTTCTTAAATAGATCATGTTAGTTAATATAATTAAAAATTATGTTATCATAGATTCTAGTTGTGTATGTTTGTAATGTAGGCATGATTTAGGCATATTACTAAAAATATAACCAATTCACCTATATCACGAAAGTGTTGAGGTCCTGAAAGGTCCCAACTTGTGGACCAGATTGGACTTGTGCGCCTTATTTTTGACACCTTTTTGCAGTTTCTCCTCTAATTGTGATATCTCATGATAAAATGTGACGGTCTACTGAATCTAACAAGGGGGTAAGGGTCCCAAAAGGACCCAACTTGCAAACCAAATCAGGCCTGAGAGCCTTATTTTTTCCACCATCACTGTTTTGTGCATTTTAGTATTATAGGCATGACAATATTACTTAAAAAAATAAACAGCTCCACTACATCACAGACATGCTAATGTCCTAAAAGGACAACTTGTGCATAAGATCAAGGCCACAATCCTTATTTTGGACCCTGGCACTCTGCAGTCTTTCTGCTCAGTTGTCATATTTCTGGATAGAATGTAAAAGTCAGCACTCCAACAATGTTAAAGTGGCTTAGGTCCTCAAAGGATACAACTTGTGGACCAGATCTGGGACACAAGCCTTATTTTTGACACCGGTTCCCTGTAGTTTTTATTTTTTGTTATGATATTTCATAATGGAATGTGATATTCGACTGCATCTAACAATATCAAGGTAGCTTGGGCCTTAAAGAACCCAACTTGTAGACTAGATTGGGCCCACAAGCCTTATTTTTGACACCGGTTCTCTGCTGTTTCTCCTCATTTTTGTGATATTTCAGGATAAAATGTGACACTTGGCTGAATCCAACAATATCGAGCTGGCTAAGGTCCTTAAAGACCTATCTTGTGGACCTGAAGCAGCCCGCAAGCCCTATTTTTAAGATTGGTTCTTTGCAGTTTTACCTCTTATTGTGATATTCCACCATGAAATGTTAAAGTTAGCTCAATCCATATATATTTAGATGGCTAAAGTCCTGAATTGGCCCAAATTGTGGACCAGGTCGGGCCCATGAGCCTCACTTTTGACACCAGTTGTCTGCAGTTACTCCTCTTGTTGTGATATTGGACCAGATTGGGCCCACTAGCCTTATTTTTGACACTGGTTCTCTGCTGTTTCTCCTCATTTTTGTGATATTTCAGGATAGAATGTGACACTTGGCTGAATCCAACAATATCGAGCTGGCTAAGGTCCTTAAAGACCTATCTTGTGGACCTGAATCAGCCCGCAAGCCTTATTTTTAAGATTGGTTCTTTGCAGTTTTACCTCTTATTGTGATATTCCACCATGAAATGTTAAAGTTAGCTCAATCCAAATATATTTAGATGGCTAAAGCCCTGAATTGGCCCAAATTGTGGACCAGATCGGGCCCATGAGCCTCACTTTTGACACCAGTTGTCTGCAGTTACTCCTCTTGTTGTGATATTGGACCAGATTAGGTCCACAAGCCTTATTTTTCACACTGTTTTTTTTGTGATTTCTTCTGTCATATTCTATTTCCTGATGGAATGTGACACTCGGCGGAATCCAACAATATCAAGGTGCCTTAGACATAACACATATAATTAAATGGTGTGTTTTCTAAATGTTAAGTGACATATTGTGTTGGAATAACTTATGAGTGCAGCTTTGCTCATCACCACCAACCACCATTCATTATAAATAGTCCCTTGGTCAAATGGCTGGAAATTGCAATTATGCTGGCAGTAAAGGGAGAGAATAAATGAATAGTACATTTAAAAATGCTGAACAGACTAATTTAGTTTGATAATAGATTTTACCGCGCGGAGGCTTATCCTCCTGTGTCTCTTCAGAAATGCTGCCTCGACACCACGCCATGGCTTTGTGGGTCTGCAATTTCCTCTCCACTTAAAGGGATATTCAGAGTTATTTAAGGAGAAAACACACAGTGGGGAAAAAAAATGTAATTTGTTTTTAAACGCTAACAAAACCCTAACCAGGAAAAACAAATGACAGGATGTTTACGAAGCACTCCTTTTAGAAAAATAATATAATTTATGATGCGTTCCAAGTGCGGCGAAATTATAACGTGTTTGTTCAGAAAGTGTCCACACTCCATATGGGGAGGACATCTAATTAATTTCTACTCAAAACAATTCTAAAAGTGGAGGAAACCTGGCTGCTCAGCACACCGTAGATCATTAGTGCACGTGCACCATCTCTGAGGAACCTTCATTTGAGCATGAAGAAGTCTCCCTTCCTCGCTGCGAGGTTAAAGCGCGGTTGACAAGTGAAGAAAATCATGTAGCAATTAGTCGGACCTGAGCGCGTATTTATCGGCCGTTGGAGAATTATCGGATGATCTTATAAAGACGGAACAGGTTAATGGAACGAAAGCCCTTCATCGGAACCTGCGATTTCCGACGTAGGCTTGGCGCCATCTCACGTGTAAAGGAGTCATTAGCATGTGACGACAAAGGAAGTGACCTTAAAGTTTTTTCCGTTGACTGTTGGCTTCTGCTTTTCACCTTGATGAAAATGTCAACTCTCGCCACTCCAATCCCTGGGGGGAGGGCATTTGAAGAAGATTCCACAGAAAACAGCCTAATATTTGCTCAGAGTGAAGGAGACTGATTACACAAAACCGGTAAGACTGATAGCCATGTCTGAAGTTTTTTCCTACCCTCAATATTAATGGTGGTAGCATATTTTTATAGATGTTAAGCACCTATAATATCCATGAAAATAGGGTAGGCCGATTTTATAGATGTTTGAAGTAGGGTAAAATTAGTATGAATAGACTTCCGCTAATTTCAGTCACTTGACATCAGCAAGTAGGCCACCCCCTGGTGGCAAGGCCTGGGGCAGCAGGCCATTCTGTTAATTCAGCCTCCGAAACAAGGAATGAAGTGAAAAACCTGCGGGGCTTAAAAAACAGCCATATTAAAAAATGTTACTCTTGCAAATTGGAGGAACCACACGTTAAGTTGACTGTGATTCGACATAAAGTGTGGTTGCCGTTGTTCTGAAGTATTTTCCTACCTATAATATTTTCCTACCTGCAGCCAAAATCTGACTGTTTTTTTTCCTACCCGTAATTTTTTCCTACCCTCTATATTAATGGTGGTAGCATATTTTTATAGATGTTAAACACCAATGATATCTCTATAAACCCTTTAACATCGAGGGTAGGTATATATAATAGGTGTTTGAAAATATGAGTAGACTTCACATTGGCAAGCAGGCCCCTCCTGGTGGCAAGGCCTGGTGCTGCAGCCCATTCTGTTAACTCAGCCTTGCTCACGGCCGAGGAATGCTGTAAAATAAAAAAAAAAATAAACTCTTGCCAAATGGAGGAAGAACTCATCTTCCCTCGCTGTGAGCACGTATCTATCAGCCGTTGGAGAATTACCTGATGATCGGGATGAGTTAATGGAAAGAAAGACCTTCATCGGAAGCTGCCATTCCGACGTAGGATCGACGCCATCTCACGCGTACTTGAGTCATTAGCATGTGACGATAAGGGAAGTGACCTTGGAGTTTTTCCGTTGACTGTTGGCTCCTGCTTTTCACCTTGATGAAAATGTCAAAAGCAGCCACTCTAATCTCTGGGGGAGTGGGGGCATTTGGAGAAGATTCCACAGAAAACAGCCTAATATTTGCTCAGAGTGAAGGAGACTGATTACACAATCCCAGCAAGGCTGCTGCCAAAAATAAACATTTATTAAAATCCCCTAATCAGAAAGGAGTGCGGCGGTCCGTGGAGGAGATAAACAAGCGGCCGTCTCCGTCGGAATCATCTAAACGGTGTCAATCACGGGAGAACACGCGAGCCGCTGCCCCCGGTGTGGCTAGTGATGACTGATGACCCCTCGGAGGCGATGGAGACAGACACGTCAGACGGAGGGAGCTCATCTTTATGGCGGAGCCATGGAATTGTTAGCAGGATGTGATGGCTTGCATCCGCTGAGCTGAGCTGGGAAATAAAGCTGTTGGGCTTGGGCTGCCTGGCCATCATTCACAAAGGTAATGATCTCTGTCTGCCTCAGAAGTAAGTAATAGTCTGCCCGGTCTCCAGTAAGGGCCATGACACAGTGTCGCTGACAAAGTTGAACTTGGACAGATGAGCCGGGGTCGGGACACGGCTATATTTTAAATACATTTAACAGGCAATTTAAGAGGGATTAAAATGGACTGTAAAACCCCGGGATTCGGAGAGCGGAGCTTAAACGATGACTTGGGGTTTGATTTCCGGCCTCTTTTTTTTTTTTTTTTTTTTTTTTTTTTTTTTTTGGGGAGATTTTTATCTCACGGCCGAGGGGGTGATGTAAAACACCTGCAGGACGTGATAACGGCCACACTAAAAATTTAACTCTTGCAAAAAAAAAAAGGTGTGCCAGGCTGTGTTGTGACAACAGAGACATTCCCAGGGAACACGCGGGGCCGTCAGCGGGCTGTAACCGTGGCTGTTGTTGGGATTACAAAGGCTGCTGAGAGGCAGCAGTCAAAGATCTGGCTCCACTCAATTATCTTCAGCAGGATAATTAATCAATTCACTATATGCACGTCCAAGTCTCAGAGGCGTCTTTGAGATAATTGTTCTCATTGACTTGAATAATTATTTGTTTGCTGATTTAATTATTTTCACATTTGGAAAACAAATGAACATGTGCTTCCTGCATCCAAGCCAATACATACATGTGGGTTTGCTTTACCAACAGTAGAGGCACCGCAACCCGGTCCTTACGTGTCACATGTTTTGCCACAAAAATATAATCAGGCTTTTTATTTTTTTGTTTTATTTTTTTAGGTTTTACGTGAAATAACTGCAATTTTAGTTATTTTTTTTTATACTTTTGGGGCCAAAAAGCAGCCTTTAAGAGGAAAGAGCGCCAACAGTGGGCAGCGTTGAGCTGCCTGGGAAGCAGTAAGTCAGGATGGTGCCCTGCTCAGTGGACCAGTGCTGCTGGATTCAAACCCAGAACCCTCCAGTCCAGACCCCAGCCCGGTTCCTAAACCACAAGGCCACCACTGCCCCAAATGATCTGTACTGTAGTATGGCTTTCATCTTTAAGTTTGGGTGCTTTTGTTCTGAAGTATTTTCCTACCCATAAAATTTTCCTACTTGTAGCGATGTCTGTACTTACATTTATTATATTTGATATAATTAAATAAAGAAATTTTTTGAGTTGAATATTTTTTCTTTCTGCTATTGTTTAATACTGAATCTATAACAAATTCAGGGCAGTGGTGGTTAAGTAACCGCACTTGGTTCTGGAGGGTTCCATGTTCGAATCCACCAGCTGCCAGGTTAGCACTGAGATCCACTGAACATGGCACCATCGCCAGTGTTCACTTCGGTGATGGTTCCTTTCCTTAAAAACAATTTCGTTTTTTCAGTTTGACATCATCACTTCCTCACTTCCAGGCACTTCCTCTCCGCGACTCTCACTCCGGCTGCCGTAGCAACCGGTCCAACTGATGGGAGTCGATTTAAAGACACTGACTAGTTTTCTTTTTTTTTTTTTAGTTTTTTTTTTTTTTTTTTTCCCAATGCTGCTTTAACTGTTTTGCTCATTTGTTTCCATTAAATATTTCATCCTACCTTAAATATTCATTTAACTTCCTCTTTAAATTTTTCACCAGCCTCTTTGCGGTTGCTGTCTCCTCGCCTCCCTTTCAGGCTTCACCATCATGAATAATTATACAGCTGCACCCAGAAAAGAAGATTGCATAAAACATGCACATGAATCCCTTTTTTTTTTTTTGTCTTTTCTCATTAGTGATATACTTCAAGTAGCCTAAATACTTCCCGCTACCCCACTTATGGAAATTGATTTGAGAATCTTCCTAATGATTCTGCTCCACAAATAG
The DNA here is from genome assembly GCA_016785265.1 of Paraplagusia blochii. Lineage (NCBI taxonomy): Eukaryota > Metazoa > Chordata > Actinopteri > Pleuronectiformes > Cynoglossidae > Paraplagusia > Paraplagusia blochii. The sequence continues at coordinate 72,692 of JAFBJS010013340.1, forward strand.
GCGACGCTTCCCTCTCTGTTCATCCCTGCTCCTGTGATGAAACCAGAGGTCTGCGGAAGAAACTGATCTGAGATCTGCTGCTCACGTAGTTATCTTATCATCATTATCTGTTCCCGTACCTTTGCAGTTGCTGTGTTTATTGCTAAAAAAATCCGTATTTCATTAAATGTTTATCTTACCATCAACATTGCTGACTTTCACAATGTTGGAGGAATAAAGGTAATCTAACTAACTAACTAACTAAACTAACTAATTTCTTATTTAAGTTGCATTAGAAAAGGCACGGCTTAACATGATTTTAGTATATGGCCACACCAGGTATGGGCAAACTAAGGCCCGGGGGCTGGATGAGACCCGCTCGTCTTTGTGATCCGGCCCGTCAAACTTGCCTACACATATGTAAAAATCTGAATATATATTTTTTTCCTGCAATACCAACGTCTTCTCTGTAGATGGCATAATGAAGGATTAAAGCATTTTACCATTTTAGTCTTTATGCCTGAGTCCAGTTTTAAGACCAATGTCCTGCGAGTCAAAAAGTTCTGTTTTAAATGCTATAAACCGACGGTTCCACAAGGTTTCTGGTTCGAATCCACCAACTGTCAAGTTGCCACTGAGGTGCTTTGATCGTGATTCCATCCCGACCCACATAACTTGCAGTGGCCTCCCCCAGTCATATGAAGGCAGACAGTAGGGAGCAGTGTGATTTGGGTGGCAGAGATGGAAACTGCTGCACCTGTGACCCAGTCACACATAAGGAGATGAAGATAAATGAAGGAACTTTGAGACATGGGATCAGTTTTAGTCTCACTTGAAGCTATACTTGAACTTCAATTCTAAAGGGGAAAAGACAGGTAGGGGGCAGCCTTACTGCAGGAGAAAACAAACCAGGACTCTAATTAGAAAGGGACTAACAAAGGTCTGATTTATTTACAGCAACTAAGACTAGAGTGACTCTCAACTGGTGGGTTGCAACTCAAAAGTGGGTCGCAAGGGCTTTGCCTGGGCAAAAATCATGTTTATTACCAGATTATCTATCTATCTATCTATCTATCTATCTATCTATCTATCTATCTATCTATCTATAGCCCACTGCTGTTCATCACACTTAATCCTGTTTCCATTGGAATAAATCCATCCAATCTGGCCTTGTTTTTCAAGTTTGCTGCAAACACCTTGAGGAACTTATTAATATTTCAAATCTGTGCTCCATTCAAAACATCCGTGAATGGAGAAGCAGACAGAGTTGACAACTGACTCTTCAACCTCCCAGATTTTAACGTTAAATAGAAGCTCGGCAGTTTTTACAATTGGAAAAAGTCGAAAAAAAAAAAACAATAATTGTCAAACTTACAGATTTTTTTACTTTAAAATGTGTTCATGTCTGACCAATTAAATAAAGTTGTTCAACCAGGACCGGCTCTATCTTTTGTGTAATTAAAAAATATGAAAAAAGTTTTAAAGAAAATGATGAATTACTTTTTTGTTGTTGTTTTTACTGCATGTTTCAGGAAGTGAACCGACTTGTCAGGAAGTTGAGTTTGCAGTGAGGACCGTGTCTTTATCAGTGCTATATGTGTGATGCATTAGTCTGACTCCACTGATTCATCTTGACTAAACAGGCAACATTTGTCTTAATTTGTAGGATAATTGCAATGTGACTCATTAGCAAACATCAGCGTGGCAGAAGGTGGAAGGGAAGCACTCTTAATTTGACTGGATTATCATTTTGTGATGAGGCCTAATGATCCAGCAGAGTAAATAGCAACGTGTTAATTAGGAATCATGCTGAATGAGCCGCCGCACACAGACGAGGTATTAACCGACGCAGTTTTCCCAATGTTATATCTGTACGCGTCGACGTCTCTTTTTATTTTACCAAGGTGTGTTTGCAAAATACAAATTACTTTATAAGTCTTTCAATCCCGGAAGAAAACCTTTCATTAAATCTGCAACAGTGACTATTGCAGATTTAACTGTGAATTAGTGACTGCAAATAAGAAGACGGTGTTGACTTAGATTTGGATTTAAAAAAAAAAAAAAAAAAGCACACATTCAATTGTCAACAAGGACGTAACTAACAGGAAAAAATCACTTTAAGAGGTGAGTAAAAACTAAAAAAAAACTAAACAGAGTTGAAATTAGTCGGTAACAGTTAGTTATGATTGAAAAAATATATATCCTTTCAAAATAGCTAAGTTATGTTTTTATTTGTTGTTTACTGTTTTCTCTCTTTTTCCACATTTATTTTATTTCTTATTTTTTTCTTCTTTTTACATTCCTTGTGTTGTCTCTGGCATACACGGTTATACATTCTTTCTGATTCTGATTTTAATATTCTGGGTGTGAGCAACGCCATTTAAATAGATATCTGCCGCCATCTAGTGGCCAGAATTAGACCGTGCTGCTTTTTGAAGAATTTAATTTTATGACGTTTATTGAAACAATGTTATTGGATGATGAATTTTTTCAAATGTGACAGCTTAACGATCGGAACGATCTTAATAAAATACATACCTGTGTATTTGTAATCCAACAGATTACAAAGTAAATGTAATGGAGATATCAATTCTTACCATCTGTTGGTATTTGATAATAATATCCGATATCAACTTTTTGTCCAGACACTTTATTCACTATTCACTTCATTATTTGTCTACCCCTAAAACTGAGGTAAAATAATATAGGCCCTATAAGCAACTCCAGTATATTTCAGCAAAATGTAGTCATTGTGTGATTTTTGTGTTTTCCCAATCGGTCAGAACAACAATTACAACATGATTACATTGATATCTGGCCCGTAAAATCTGTCGATATTATTGCCACAACGATCCTTACTGTGATAATCCTGTCTGGGTTTATGTACAGTATATAGAACGTTACAGTTGTCACCACTAGAGGGCAGTAAACCCGTTTTAGGAGGAGATGAGACAAGCTTGGGGGTTGCCAGTTCACTTATGACAGTTTCAGAAAGATGGAGTTTGAAAGGATGAATGGATGGACGAATAGCTAGATAGATGGATGGATGGATGGATGGATGGATGGATGGATGGATGGATAGATAGATAGATAGATAGATAGATAGATAGATAGATAGATAGATAGATAGATAGATAGATAGATAGATAGATAGATAGATAGATAGATAGATAGATAGATAGAAGACGTGCTGACAGAGAGACTGGTACCTTAGCTTTTCCAGTGTAATTACGACTTTCTTTACATACATATCTCTACGTTTAATAATTTCCTATCTTTCACCTTTAAAGTGTTTACGACTTAAACGTGAAAGTTAAAAAAACAAAGTATATCATTCACTCAAACTTTTAGTGCATAATGTACTTTGTTTTGAGGGTGTGTAGGCAAATCTGGCAACCCTGGCGAAGGCTGGCTTCGTCTGCAGGCTAACAGTCGACGTAACAACAGAAAGTTTCGGTTGAATAATATGAAAGGCCCGTTGAGTTAAAGTCATCGCCGGGAACTTTGTTGTTATTATGGAACGTTTCAACGCCTCGTCCTGGTGCTGGGACATATTTACCAACTGCCCTGACTCGATTTGACCGACTAACATGGATGTGTCAAGCGGGCGGCGTTAGCCGAGTCAGCTCAGAGACAGAGCCCAGAGAGAGGACGGAAGGAAGGAAGGAAACGGGTAGGAAGGGTCGCTGGTCTCCGCCACATTCACAAAAGTTGGCGTCGTTTTTAGTCACAGCCCAGAGTTAACACCGTGACGCATTTAGAAAAGTGACTCCGTGGGAAGTCGGTAAGAATTTTAACGTCCTTTGCCTAAAAGATAGTTAGCTAGTCCGCAGAGACAGTCGTTGCAAGTCGTGCACAAGAGAGAGAGAGAGAGGGAGTTGATTTAGGAGTTGATTTAATCAAATCCGGGGCAAATCCTGTCAGAGGAAAATCAGGGTCACAGTCTGTGTTTCACCGAATGACTCCCGGTGACTGGAGCCCGGACAACACCATGGCGTCGGATGTGACCGAGAGTGAAGCCGTGCTCAAAGGTTTGAGTGAAGTCAACTTGAACAATAGCAACTCTGACTGTGTCACACCCAGTAAGACTGATGATGTGCCGGGGAGCAGACACACATCCAGCCCCTCGTCCTCTGGGGTGTCTGGAGAAGGCGAGGATGTGGAAGAGGATATGGACAACCGTGAACGCAACACAGTCTCTGCAGGTGAAAATGGCGAAGAGGCAAAGCAGGCAGGAGTCGAAGAAACGAGTCCAGACAATGAGCAGAAACAGCCTGCAGCCAGAAGCTCCACTCCTGTGAACCTGACCCAGAAGAGCTCAACATCTGGACCCATGAACAGGTCTGTTATTGTTCACGTACTGTTACCTTGTTGTTGGACTGAACTCTCCTTCCAAAAATGGTTTAGTTGTCACTAACTGGACTTCTTCTTGGAGTTGAAGGACTTGAGGAATGAAATGTCTTTCAACTCCAAGAAGAAGTCCACTTGTTGACAACCAACCCCTGTTTGGATGTCATGACCTGGATGAATGAGAATCTTCACAGACAACTCTCCTCCTTGTTTGTTCAGTAAACAAATAATGTGGCATGTGTTCAACGTGCGGCCAGTGGGCCAAAAATGGCTCATTGGTAAATTTTGTTGCCCGTTGTCACCATATCGCAATAAGGACTCGTGTTAAAACATGAACACAACAGCGTACAATAGTATTCTTTCGCACTATCTTTGCGTTGCTACGTTTTGTATTGCAGACGTCATAGAGTGAGGCCTCGGGATTTTAGTTCAGTCCATTGCAGGGCAGCTATTGTTAGCTAATCTGCCTGTATCGCGATTACATTTTCCCCACGAAAATAACTAAAAAATAGATAATATAAACAAATGTAATGATATAAAATAGTTGCCGTAAGGAAATCCTTTTATATGATCATTACGACGCTACTACTTTGACGCGACTTAGGGGAACGTCTCCTCCTCTGAAAGCGCTCTTTACTAATTATAAGAACGCAGGTTCTGTTAGAGCTTCAAGGCTCACACATAGGTCAGATTTCGCCTCAGTTGTGACATTCTGCTCAAGATAGTTCAAAGACTCTACCCCATTGACACTGAAGATCAAGTAAAATGGATAAGTGGCTGAAGTGATCAAGTTGCAATGTAGCTGCTGAACAGAGTATGGTGTTTGTGGCTGACCTGGGATCAGCCGTGATAGGCTGTTGGGATGAGTGGGTCGTAAGCTGATGTTTCCTCTTATCATAAACAAAGTGTAGCTCGTTTCCCAAGGCCCCACTGTATATTCCTTGCCATAAAGCAGGGTTCTCAAACATGCAGCTCGTGGGCCATTGGTGGCTCGTGGAGCAATATTTTGTGGCTCCCCACCTTGATGTGAAAGTTGAATGTTAACGGGGCCCACAAGATTTATAGACGGATTTTACGGCAAGTCAATGCTAAAAAAATGGTTTTGTTGGATGCACTCAGTGGTAGACACTGCTGTGGATGAATGTGTGTATTACAAGACTCATCTGAAGTGTTGTATTACAGTGAGTTTTTTTCTATTTCATTATCACCATTTGTTTTCTTCATTATTGGACACAAATGGTGTTCAATACTGAAGGCAGTCTGGGCCCTGTGGCCCTCAACTTGAGATCCCTGCCATAACGGTATCTTTGTCGTTTTATTCAACTATCAACTATTCAAATTTGTGGTTTAATTTGTAGTTGAGAATGAAAGCATTCTCTCTTTTATGTCCTCTCACCCTGAGCTCAGAACTCACCTTCCATCACAATTGTGTGTGTAATTATGGGCTTCAGCTCTGTTGCAGTAAGGAGTCGTTTTGTTATGTGTGTGTTAACCTGTATTTACTTTATAATCACAACTCGTGATAGTGATTGAAAGAGAGTCCCTGTGAAGCCTAGGTGGATGTCAAATGGGCCGCAGCATTAGAATTATAGTATACTCGGCTATAAATGACCAAAATATCATGTGATTCCTTCGTTTTGGTGTAAAGAAGTGCAAGAACTTTTGGAAAATGTTGAAATGAGGTGTAGCAGGGAGGTCGAAAATAGAGTAGAAACAACGTTGTACCAAGCAGGAGATGGTGTCTGCCTAAGTTTTGGATTGCATTTAATTAAAAGAAAAAAAATCCAAGCTTTTCATAGACTTTTTCTCTTTCAAATTATCTTGCGGGCCTGATCGAACTTCCTTGCTAGCCGGTTCGTTGACACCCCTGGTCTGGACGATCTAGTGTTAAATTTATGGCATTACACTTTAGGTAAAATCCCAAAAGTTCGGGGTCGATGAAGTCTCTCATCAGTTACAGATGAAACCAGGTGCAACAATGCACATTTTGTGGTAAAATATTAATACGAACCAGTATATATTGATTATTTTTAATTGAGACATTTCTCATACTGGGGACAAACATCTCACACTCTACTGAAATACAGGAAGAAGAATTACACAAACAGGAAATGACACAGCAAATACTACTCTTTACTTTATACATTCTGTGAAAAATACAGTCACTGTCAAATGAAAGTATCTAATTCCGACATGATCACCTTTTATTATTTACACATCAACTTGCCAAGTTGTTCAAATCCTCTGTTTGGCTGTGTGTACACTTTGGCTCTAAGTCTCCGTAAACCACATTCCTGGGATACTCAGAACTCTGCCGCCACTGGGCAGCAGTTTGTCGGTGTTCTGGTGATTAGTGCATTAATAAAGGACTGAAGCAAAGTTCTACGATGTCAAGAACCACATGTCCTGGATGTTTCATGTCACAAAGATGCCTGTTTGTTTGTGCGCGCCCGTGTTCTTGGTACATTCACAGGAGATTGTATTTAGTGAAGAGGGTGACATCGACTGAAATGTTTTATTATGCATCCAATCTTTATAACAGAAGCCTGTAAGCCTATCAACAAGCTGATAATCTGATTATGTGAGTAGCCACACGCCAGGAGTCTGAGATCATTGATCTAACCCAGATACCCCCGAGTTAGGACTATTTTCCAACCCTCTTATCTTATCAGTTTGACTGCTGAATTCCTCTTAACATTTTTTCCTAGCTTTATTTTAAGTCTATTCAGTTTAAAAAGCCATCAAGTGGAACAACGAGCCAAAACAATGCAGTATTTGACTCTTGGAGTTAGTGCTGAGTGATATAAAAAATATCATGTATCATGATAATGATATATATCACTATATACCACAATAAAAAAAGTTAGACAAATGTCAGTGCTTACATGTCTCCAACTTTTTCAGTGATTTTTAACTGAACTGTCACAAATAAGACACGCATTTAAGTGCAGCAATAGAAATGGATCAAATGAAAACAGCTGTGGTGGAGGTACAGTAGCCACACATTTTTTTTTTATTTCAAAATCTTTATTTTTTTTAAACTAAATTGTCAAAAGACATGATTGCATCCTCTTGTTTAAAGACGTACCGCCTCTTTTTTGTTAAAAATGCTTCTTCCTAGGCAGCTCTCCGTCTTTTGCGACTCCGGGCATGAAACTTCAACCCATTGCGCGTCTATCAGCACTTCTGAGTAAAGTAACACAAAGCGTCACACAAAACGTAAAGCGGAGGTGCTTAGCCAAAACTCACTTTTCATATGCATGGGAACAAGACAACACAAAAACAATTGTCGTAGGCTATTGAACAATATTTTTTCTGTAATATTTGATTGAAAAAGAAATATTAGAGATGATATTAAACGATAGAAGAGAAATGGCATTATATTTATCCTGGGGACTTGGAGGATTAGTAGGATTTCTCTTTCTCTCTTGTGGAATTTACAAGCAAATAATAATCCTCTCCTAATTGGGACCTGTATGGATGTATATTTTTTTTATTTGTAATGTTCAAGATGATAGAGTGTAAATTCAGTTTTTTTTTTTTTTTTATGGTTTAAAGTTTTGAGCGCCAGGAGTCAGTGGCCACCACTGAAGCCCGTTTAAGGATGGAAGGAGTGGAGCTGAAGGAGGAGTGGCAGGATGAGGACTTTCCACGGTAGATAACCCCTGTTTGCATAACTTTACGTGGATCGCTCGATCATGGCGTTCACATTATATGCTTTTATTTTAAAGTCACCTGATTTTTTTTACTGACTACCTGACCATATCACGTTTGAACTCCAGGCCTCTGCCAGAGGAGGAAGAAGAGCTGGAAGAAGAGCTTTTTGCCGGAACATCTGAAAAGGGAGACTCTGGTAATAAAAAGATATATTTGTTAAATCAAAATAACATTTTTAAGAGTAGAATTTAAAATAACAACATTATCATTGAAATTAGAGATTTTTTTTGTCAACTATTGGACACACTCTAAAAGGAAAGGAAAAGAAAGTCAACATTTTTTTGTATGCAGTGGTGTGGATCACAGTGTCACAATGACAAAGAGTTGCCTTTCCTTCCATTTAGTTTATTTAATTTAGTACCGTAATTTCTGGACTATAAGCCGCAACTTTTGTCACACAATTTCAACCCTGCGGCCTATGCAGAGATGAGGCCAATGTTTGCATTTTTTCTAACTGCTTGAGCAAAAAAAGTAAGAGTGAGACAGGTGGTGTCGAGGAAGACGCAAGTCACAACCGCCAATGCAGTTTATAGAACAATTGCTATTACGAAATTGTGTTGCTTAAACACAAACTTCTTAACCGCTGTCTCTTTCCAGATTACGCTGCCAATCATGGCAAGAAGGTGAAGAAGAAACTTGCGGCTCCAGACATCAGCCTGACGTTGGACCGCAGCGAGGGTTCTCTCCTGTCAGAAGAACTGGATGAAAGTACAGAGTTGGACCTGGACGACATCGACACACCGTCAGAAAACAGCAACGAGTTTGAATGGGAAGGTAAACAACATTGGAGTCAAAACATTTTCAGTCGGTTTTTTTTTTCCCACCTTTTGCAGTTAAAAACTGTCCCTCACTTATAGCTTGACCCTGCTGTATTTATGACCTGATATTTGTGGATTGGTCCATAGCAAGTGTACACAGTGGACCAGGGGTGTCCAACTCAATTTCACAGTGGGCCACAATTAAAAATTGTCATAAAGTCACAGGCCAGACTGAATATTTATTGAAAAATAAACTGTAAATATTTCCCCTTCTCCAGATTGTATTGCAAGGGCGGTGCTAGGTTCTTCAGGGGTTCCTAACAAGATGGGACCCCACCTTATTAGTGCCCGTAGCAAAAAAAAAATTGACCAGGCCCCCCAGTGGCAGGAGCCCCAAGCAACTGCCTGGCTTGAAATGTTGCCCATACAAAAATGTTTCTTTCTGGAACAGATGAGAAATTAAAAACAGAAATGAAACACACATCAGTGGTATTAGCCTTTATCTGTAGCCATTCCTGATCATTTAAATGTTTTAATAGGTTTTTACAGACCTATAACAAAAAAATTGTCTGTGCTATAACAAAGACCATGTACTAAAACTACAAACCCTGCCAGTATATAAGGCTAATATACTGCTGAGCCAACTCTAGTACTTATTTGATAATAATAATAGTAATACATTTAATTTATAATATGATCTTGCGGGCCAAATATAATTACACTGTGGGCCAGATTCGGCCCCCGGGCCTGAGTTTGACACCTGCGCAGTAGATGTTTTTCCCCACAGCAGCTCCAGCTTCAGTGCTGTTTTTTTTCCCCCCAAATGGTTTGACTAGACAAGTAAAAAGAAATTGTTGATGTGTGATATGTGAATATTTTTTTGTCTTTGTTTCTTCACTGCTGCCCTCTGCTTTTTCACTGGGAAGATTCTTATCCATTCTCTGCCTGGATACAGGCTGTAGGCAACAGCAACAGGTTAACCTTTTCCTCGTGGTAAGGTCTCTGAGACAGATCCACTTCATATTGCTGACCATGAGTTAATCAACCCCCTGTTATTGAGTTTATCCCAAGAGAATTCTGCTGTGATTTGTGTCTCATACCCATTGATTTCCACTTGTTCCTCTGCATGTCATTCCTATACAATTTGTCATGTTTTTTTACGAAATAATCGAACACAATTGATGTATGGATTATATATTAGATCGTTTTTCAAAAACTAGCAGTTGACCAGGTTTATAAAACCTTGTAAAAGTCTTGTGTTTAATGTTTATTTTACCTTTCTCATATTTAGGTTCTTATCTCCATAGAGCAATATGGAAATTTATCTGTTGAGTTTTGTGACTTTTAATCATTTTTCATTGTGAAATAGTGAAATTTTATGCAGCCATGTTGTTCTTGATTTTTCCAAAATTAATTTGTGATTTTTTTTTTTCAACTTCCATTGTGGGAACAATGAGACGGCACTGATTTCTGAACGTTATATATTTTCTTTGGCGCATGCTTCTCACGATCATTTGATTGCTCTGTTGGGTTGTTGTTACAGTTAGATCCAGCAGGTGGCACTGTAACTTCAGCTTAGCCGCCCAGTGCGCTATTCTATGTTGTACCTGGGGAAAAAAGTACACAAAAATATATCATGTTTTTTTTTTTTAAGGTAGAGACCACATCACCTAAAATGTGAGATCTGACCTCAAAGTTCAGTAGAATAAACTGCATGTCGTTGAAAAAAAATCATTTAATCATTGTTTATTATTTTAATAATGTAAAAACCAACACTAAGACACATTTCTTTTTTTAAAATATATTCTTCCCTATTCAGACGATCTACCAAAACCAAAAAGCACAGAGTTGCTTCAGAAAGGTGTGGAGTCGGTTCAGGAGTACTCAGCCTCCGAAGAGAGGGAGGAGGGACGACGCTGGAGGCTGTTCCGGTTTGGAGATCAGGAACACAGAGTGGACATGAAGGCTATTGAACCTTACAAGAAGGTTATCAGTCATGGAGGTAAGTGTCATGAAATTTAAGCAAACACACATTGAAGATAACATTATTAGTTGTACAATAAGAAAATTTGCTGTGCAGACAAAGATATGAAGTTGAGAACAAGGCGCTACAGTTTATAGTGGCATCATTGAATTTTACTGTTAGAAGAAAATACTATTGCAGATTAAAATATAAGTAACAGAAATAAATCCATTTTCACCAACTTAGCCATTAATGGGTCCTGGAGGAGAGCAGTCTCCACAACTGCCACCCAAATCACATTGCACTACACTCCATCTTAGCCCACTGCCCTAAACAGGATTTCGAACTTGCCCAGAAGGTTGACCTTAGGATTACACATCAAAGCAACATTGCCTCTGGGCCAAAGTGATGGCCAGAAATAAATATTCTTCTTCTTCTCCTTTCGGCTTGTTCCTTTTTCCGGCGGTTGCCACAGCAAGTGAACAATTTCCGTCTCTTTGATTTGGCCAAAGTTTTACGCCGGATGCCGTTCCTGCTGCTACCCTCGCCATTTAACCGTCCTTGGGACCAGCACTTATTCATACTTTTACTTTTTACTTTACTTTTTGATTTGATTTGTCTCCACAGTGACTCACAAATAAAGTAATTATAATAATATAATTATAAGTCATATTCCAATCATTGTTGTCAGCTATTAAAGCTGACGCCCAACATTAAGAAATTTGGCCCTTGACACTTGCTGTCTAGACTGTATCGTTATGTGAACTATGTGACTGAGCAAGTGCGGACAAAGGATACAAAGTCTCAAGGAACCTTTGTCATGTCACACATAACAGAAACTGTTCTAGAAACTTTTATCTTAAGATGGAACAAGGTGTTCTGACCATTTTTATTGGTGTAATACAAGTTTAACACTGGCAACTATCAGCCAGTGTTAAACTTGTAAGAAGTGAATGGCTGTTGCTGAGATAAGCACGTTAGAACAATTTGTTTGTTCTTCTTCTTTTAAAACGTAATTGGCCAACTAATAAAGTTGGCCAATTAAGTTTTAAAAGAAGAAGAAAAATGTTCAACCACCTTCAACCTCCCCTTGTTTTAACTATTTGAAGATTTGTGTCAAACACATGGGCTTTGGCCAAAACAGAGGAAATAAATATACAGTAACTGTCATGTACCTAACCCACTTAAAAAGGTAACCAACAAGCTAAAATGTTATCCGTCCACATTTGGTTCCGTCCAAAACTCGTTAACTCAACAGGGAGCCTAGACTTACTTCATTCTTACACATTTAACTTTTGGTAGTTTATGTTGGTGGCCAACCAACAGCACTACAGTGAAACCTCGTAAATCTCAAAACAAGGTCTAAGAATTTTAGACAAGAAATCCTGATTCACTGACAAATATTAACAAAACATCAAAGATTTAATTTTGAAAATAAAGTCAAAACAGCCAATCTGAAGCTGTTATTCAATCAATCAATTTTAACATCCTCTGTCCTTAGACCTTTTCACCCTTACCCTTACAAGACAATCACTGAATGGAACAAACTTCCAGTTGTGGTAAAGACGTGCCATGATCTTAAAAACAAATTTAACCTACAAGTACACAACTTTTTCCTAGGAACACAAACTTGTCAGCATTAAAATGGAAACAACTCGATCAAAGATGACAAGGATGAAGCACATGTGAATTAATTTTATTTATTTAACTGAACTAACGATGACTACATGAAATGTATTTAGCACTGTCTGTATTTGTTGTCAGTTGCTCTCTTTTATTAATGGAAATAAGTTCTAAGAGTCTGGTGCAAAGCATCTTTTTTTTGATAAATGCTTGCATACATTGTCCCTGTCTAATAAATATATATAATAATAATTATTATTAACTGTTATTAATAATATTATATTTGATTTTTCACTGCAGGTTATTACGGAGATGGTCTGAATGCCATCATTGTCTTTGCCGTTTGCTTCATGCCAGAGAGCAACAAACCAAACTACAGATACATCATGGACAATTTGTTCAAGTAGGTTAAAAAAAAAAAATAAAAAATTTTGCAACTCGTTCATAACAGTAGCTAATTGGAGTCCCTTCGGAACAGATATGTCATCGGCACACTGGAACTGTTGGTGGCCGAAAATTATATGATAGTTTACTTGAATGGCGCAACTTCTCGCAAAAAGATGCCGACTGTCGGCTGGCTCAGAAAGTGTTATCAGCAGATTGACAGACGGTGAGTGTGACTCCCTGTGAAAAGGTCTTTGTTCAGGATTTGTTGTGTCAACAAACTATCTTGTCTCCGCCAGGTTAAGGAAGAACCTGAAGTCTTTGATTATTGTCCATCCATCTTGGTTCATTCGAACCCTGCTGGCACTAACCAAACCTTTCATAAGGTAAGGTATTTGAGTTTGATTTTTAATTAGTATTCCTAGGTTGAAAGACTGAAGACAGAAGCTGTTTTTTTACAAGGGTGTAATGATGCTGAATACTGTACATCAGTGGTCCCCAACCACTGGGCCGGGGACCGTTGCCAGTCCGTGGGTGAATTATTGCGAGGCTGCAGAGAAATAATGTTTTCCCTTTTGGCCCCATCTGGCTATTACTTCCACTTGATCCATACCCATATCAACAAAAGAACTGAACAATAAAATGGCTAGGATTCCATTATCAATAATGCAACTATATTTGATTAGGAAATATTTTCTCAGCGAAGACAACAACAATAAACTCAAAAGATTCTAACTTTTTATCCCAGTCTGGTAGCAGAAAGTTATAGGCTGTGTGCACTTGAGAAACCCTTGTTGTGTGTTAATTGGGGTAGGAAGATTTTATAGGTAGGAAAATATGTCAGAACTCCAGAAATGTAATTTTATTAAGAGGTATATATCTGCCACAACTGAACAACCGGTCCTTGAACATAATATGAGACATTTAAACCTGTCCGTGGCACAAAAAAGTTGGGGAACACTGTTGTACATGACGATAAAGGGCTATTCCATTCTATCCTTTTGGAATCCAGAAAAAATTACTTCCAGAATACAGGAAGCAGACTTCATTCTGTCATTTTAAAGACATTCTGATATTTTCTGATTTTTTTTTTTTCCACAGCACTAAATTTAGTCAAAAAATCAAGTTTGTGTACAGCTTGATGGACCTTGCAACACTGGTTCCAATGGAGTATGTGTCCATTCCTGATTGTATCAAGCAGTAAGTGTTTTTTTTTTCATTTATACTGTACATAAAATCATGGAAATATGAAAAGTGTGACATATGATGGGTTAATCTCAGATGAGCTGCTGGTCCTGCTGGACACCGAGTGTTGATACAGATGTTCTATGTATATGTTTCTTTATAAAGAGATTCCGAACTTGGGAAATATGTTAAAAATGACTCCTGCTTCGTCCTCAGATTTCCTTTAAAACCTTATTGAACATGTACCACATGTGTTTTTCCCCTTTCCTCTGGACGTTTTGTATCTATCGGCTGCTGAATGTCTCCATGTTTTGACCCTTTTCTCCTGCATCCCCTTCTTAAGGTTTGACGAGGAAAAAAATAGGATTAGCCGTAAAAGGTACATGGAAATGCATTGAAGCCGTGCTAACAGAAGGTGGTGTTTGCTTTAAAAGACACATCTGTGCATGTTCTCGACTTTTCACGCATCCCACCAGTATTTCAGCATGTGCATGCAAGGTCTGATCCAAAAAGAGTAGCCCTGCTTAACAACTTCAGCGGAAATTGCTTCTCAAATTATGCCTCCGCATTTAACCCATCACCATAGTGAGAAGGGGCCGTCGGCTGAGTCAGCGCCAAGGACCATGCTAAGGGCACCTCAGCGGTAACTTGGCGCTTGGGGGATTACGAACCGGGGCCCTTGACCCAAGTCCGTTTCCGTAACCTCTAGGCCAGTGGTGTCAAACCCATCTGTACCGGGGGCCACATCAGCAATACAGTTCGCCTTGAGGGGCCAGTTGAACGTGAGACTGTACAGGTTTTGGGTGCAAAACCACCAGTTTGTCGACCAGTACCAGTCTGTGGGTGATTTGCTACAGGCTGCAGTGGGAAAATCACTTTATTTTTTACTAATTTACTGAACTCACAGAAAGTATAAAGTAGTATTATTTTCAGGTATGATATCTTGTGGGCCAAATTAAATGACTCGGCGGGCCACATTTGGCCCCCGGGCCTTGAGTTTGACACATGTGCTCAAGGCACTTCTGTCAGTAAAGGGAGCAGAGACAGTTTGTTTCAAGTCAGGTTTGATAATTTGCAAAATTACGCCCAACAAAGAAGTTATTTTCCACTTGGATTTTTTTTTAAATATAACCATCTTACCCACAACCACACACATAACTTAGGCAAACAGAGCTGACAGCAAGTACTTACTGGACGACTAGTGTTGACTAAAGGTGGAACAATCACATCGACACACCCCATGTGATGAAGTAATGATTTTGTAGATTAGCAGTTTCCAGGTTCTCAGTCATCCAGGTCATGGTCAAGGTTAACGAGTAGTTCGGCAACTGGACATTTCGTTTCCCCTCTCATCCAAGAGGCTTCTTCATTTTTAACTGTTAGTAGGTAGTAACAGAAGTTCTATCCTATGAGTGGAGAGGAAGGGGTGGTAAACTCTTTAACCTCAAGTATAATTATTATACACGTACTGAAACATCTACCTACCTGATACAGGTTTACAGTCTATATATGTCTGTATCCAAATACATACACACCCATGTACATATGTGCATATACACACCCATACACGTATATGGACACATGTTTGTCCAAACAATAAATTGGCTATTTACATACATAGTCACATTATATAAATGTTCTCTCTCACACACACACATATATATATTTATATATATATATGTCAACAACTTCCATCTCACCCTGTCCTCCGCATCCTCAACTCCAACTCCAACCTCCTCCCTCACCGCATCCATAAATCTTCTCTTTGGCCTTCCTCTTCGTCTCTTACCTGGTAGCTCCATGTCTAGTATTCTTCTCCCAATATAACCACTGTCCCTCCTCTGAACATGTCCAAACCATCTTAATCTG
>JAFBJS010013340.1:95548-156784 GCA_016785265.1 Paraplagusia blochii
CGATCAGTCAGATATAAAACAGCTGGGTCCGACTGATACGGACGAGACCGCTGTGACGTCAGCGTCCACAGCTGAGACGCTGTCTCTTATACGCATCTAGATGTGTATAAGAGACAGGAGTAGAGTAAGAAAATATTTACAAAAAAGAATTACAATATCACTCAAAAATAGTTCACTTAAATTTTTTTCACATTCCTTTTTTTTCCTTCCACACAGATGATGGTTCATCACATCATTTCAAGTCTCGCAATAAATAATAGGTAAGTAATAACAAGTGCATTGTGCTTCATCTGGTGTAACCTAAGGTATTTAGGTTGGGTTTCGTTTTTGTAATTTTTTTTATTTTTATTTTTATCAAAAAACTGTCTTGGTTTGGGAGAGGAATGACAAACAGCGTTTTTGATATTATTATTTTTTGATTCATTAAAATGTATTACATTGTTTGGAGCTCGTTAAAACAAAATGAAATTTTTCAAGATGCCTGAATGGCTTCGACTTCCTTTTCTTTTTTTAGAGTGGAGAATAGTCCAAAAGGTTGGACAGCTGCCGAATTTCAACTGAAGTAACGCCCGCCCTTGTCTGTAGCAGAATAATTGGTTCAGCCTCATAAAAAGGGGCGGTGCTTGAGGACACAAAATACAAACAGTTGTTTAGAATTTCAAAATGCAAATTTCTTTTTGCCTTGTGCACTGACAGACACCTAAGGCAGTTGGTTGATTCGAACTGGAGACTCTTTACTAAACTACTAGGCCAACGCTGCCCCCCAGGGTCGGGGGCCCCAGAAAACCTTGCACCAGCCTTACTCATAAATCCAAATTACCAAAACATTGTAAACTGTATGTGAGGTCATACATTTTGGTTAGACTTTTTAAAGTTGGTTCATGTGCGTCTTTTTTTTTTTTTTTTTTAAGTAAGTATTTGTAAATTCTTTCAGTAGCAGTAATTCAACACAGATTATGCAAAGCCACTGTTGGAACTGCAAAAAAGTAAAGTTTGGGAATGGACAGTGGAAAGACCAGTTTATATGGAGCCAGAATAGTTCACGTCCTACAAAAATGGCGTCTGGAAGCGGCAACGTGGCGAGCGTTCCAGTCTAAGTATTATGTTATAACATGCTTCTCTACACTCGATCGCTCGCTTCCAGACGCCATTTTTGTAGGACGTGAACTTGGTTCTCGGGCGCGGTTTAGTGACGTCACACGCGGACCTCTCGTGGGGACACTGCCGTGTGAGTGGCTGCAAACGAGTGAGACGTCTGAATTGGCTGGTGATGGACTGGCTTAGCAAAATTACGCTCGCCAATCTGGTCCGAAGTATTTTGCATGCGCGTAGTTTCACAAATTAAAAGCATGATTTGCATGCGTATTATTAAGTGTGCAGTGTTGTTTGTGTGCTCTTCTCAGAATACGAATACGGATATATTCACAGAGGTTTTTTTATGCAGTTCTGACCAGGAATAGGCATAGTATTTTGACTAGCGGGCCACAATCGGTACTAAAAAAAAAGGACCCATTGTCCCTTTTTAGGCAAATAGCAGTCCTTGCAGGGAAAAATGCAGATTTAGTCAGGCCGTATTACACTGTACCACAGGCCACATTTGGCCCCCTGGCCTTAGTTTGCCCGTGCCTGTTTTCGACCAACAGATTCTTGTGCTATTCTTACATTATATTTACGCATTCAGCATAACTAACAATTGAGGATCGACAATCAAGCATCTGGTTACCGTAGTAACCGCTACACTTTGGAACCAACAATATCGATTCACATATATTCCTGCGACAACCCTTAAAAAAAATACCCTATAGAAAACGTGAAAAATCATATACCTCTATCATCTCTCGTCACGCAAACTTTAATCTTGAGTCAACTTGGTCCCAGCACAGACTTCCGTCCAAACAGTCCCTGACTGACTGTGTCCATCACAGACGGGCGGAAAGGAACGGTGCAAGTGGGTCATGACCTAAAGACCTAAAACGTAACACCGTCTCTAAACATCGAATAGCAGTGTCATCCACCTCCGGATCAAACTTGTTCGCGAACAGATGGTGTTGCCTGAAGAGCCACAAGAGGTCGCCAGCTCCATACACACACACCGCTCGTCTGTAGGTGCCGGTGCAGTGAGGGTACGGAGCACCTTTGTTGACGTCACCGGCCAGGTAGCTCCACTTGACCACTCGGGCTAAAGCCTGCATGTCGGATACATCGTACTTAATGTTGGCTGGTACCGACCCGGGGACGGAGGGCATCCTCTGGAACGTGGCCCACATGTGCTCGTCTGGGCTCCAGGTGTCCTTCTCCCACTCCATGAATCTCTGCGCTTTTTTGTCCCGCATCACATGAGTCACGAATTCTCTGCTTACGATAAAGTAAGCATTTCCTGAGAACATCGGGCTGTCTATGGGTGGAGGACTTTTCGTTACATCTGTCCTAACGATGGCGTCGGTGATTTCGTGATGATACTGCCATCGTGGCTTCTTGTAGTCGATGGTCTGCTCCGTCTCCATGCTGTTCCTGCCATTCAAGGACTTCAGCGTCTGGACGATCTCGCGGTTGGTTTTGATGGGAAAGTCCATGCCGCAGGTGTTCAGCAGGTACTTCCACTTGACTCTGGACTTCAACAGATCCTCCATACAGTTCAGATCAGCTTGGACCCGGGACCAAGACGCGTACACGACGTTTACTGACTTACTGGCAATGAAGACGTTGGGAAAACAGTCCGCGATCGCCGCCACAGCCTTGCGGAATTCCTCCGTTGACTTCTGGTCCACATGCACGCAGTAGACGTTCTGGGGAACGTAGATGGATCTCAGAAGTCGTTCAAACATCTCGACTTTTTCATGGATCACTATGGAGTAAGCGATGGGGAATTCCTTCTCCTCTTTGCTCAGAGGAGTTGTGATGAAGCCTCTCAGTTCGATGTATGTCGGACACTCGTGAGTCAGATTGAGGTAGAACTCCGGAGACAGGAGCGCCTTCCTCGCCCTGGACGTTAACAGTGTTTCCAACTCCTTCTTGTTTCCACTTACATCTCCTGTGATGATCGCCATGCATCCAGGCAGGTCCAAGGAAAACTGCTCTGTGATGGCCAGGTTCGGTGAGGACTGTCGGCGAGATCCGGTTTCCCAGAGGACCACTGAGAGGAACATGGTCATAAAAATGATGCTCGAGATCCTCAGAAGCCTTGTGGTTCTGCGACCCAATGACCCAAACACAGCCATTTCCCACTGACCGGTTGTGACCACCTTGAATCTGAAGTAGTGATCACAGGTCCATGGAGAGAGGAGAGGGAGAGAGGGTGGAGGGGTGGAGGGGTGGAGGAGTGCCACTGTATAATAGTAAACTCCTAGGTGGGTGTGTCAAGTGCCTGTTGCTTCATGTTACATGCGGATTAAAAGTTATATCCAATAAGTCCTCTATTCAGATCACCATATTCTGACAACAATGTTCTTTGCTGTTAATTGTAATAGTAATCCTCACTAAACTAACCTGAGTATACTTTACTAGCTCATACAGCAGGGGTGCCAAACATACGGCCCGTGGGCCCGAACCGGCCCGCAAGGCGGTTCGATCGGGCCCGCAAGATAATTTGAAAGTGAAAAAAAATGCGTGAAAGACATAGATTAAATTTTTTTTTCATTAAATGCAATTCAGGATTATCCGCTAGGGGGCTCTGTTTTAGTCAGGGTAGAAGACACGCAGGATTCTTGAGACAGACCCAACAGCAGACGTTGTCAATGAGCCGTCTGCTGCTTGTCACGTTCCTCTTCGCTACCTTCCTGCTACAACCTCATTAGCTAAAATGTCGTTATGAAGACAGAGAACAATATTCAGCGCCATTACAAGACTCATCACAGAGACAAATATGACAGATGATATTTATTACATGATATTCTGGTTATTTACAGCTAGTGCGCTATAATTTCATGGTCCGACCCACTTGACATCTGCCCAGGCTGTAGGTGCTCTTCCACCTCTACCCTGTAAAGCCAGCGTTTCCCCAAATTTTATTCATATAACCCACATTTACAAATCTAATTTGTCACATAGGACTTTACAGGGTTGGTAACGTCCTCTGTCCTTAGACCCTCAGCCAGGATAAGGAAAAACTACAGAGGGGAAAAAAAGGGTAGAAACGATAGGGAAGAACCACAGGAGAGGGATCCACTCCCTGGACGGACAGACAGGGCATGGATGTTACCAGAGCATAAAAATACAATAAAATAAAACCAGTAACAAGATACAACACATAGTCAAATTTGAAATGCTTGAAATGAGGCTATGATCCTGGTCATCCTAGTCCTGGGAATGGCCCGTTCATCAGCAACGACAGGAAGAAAGAGAAAGAGAAACAGCAAAAAATGGTCGTTTAAAACGGATTTTTAAAAAGGTTGAGGGAGAGGTGTGGAGTAGAGAGTGAGACAGGGAGGAGTGGTGCTCAGACTACGCACTCATTCTAAAGGCATGATGTGAAAACTACAGGATTGATGTTAAAAATTCAAAAAGTTCACATATGTGACATTAAATAAATGTTTTTTTAGTCTCACCTTAAAGGTAGAGACCGAATCAGAATCCCTGACATGAAGCGGAAGCTGATTCCACAGAAGAGGGTCTCATCTAAAGGCTCTACCACCTGTCCTACTCTTAATAATTTTGGGAATCACCACAGAATTTTTACGCGGTCTGTTGGGTTCATAAGGGGAGAACAGGTCCTTGATGTAGGAAATCAATCCTACTTTTAATTGGGAGCCAGTGCAGGGAAGCTAAGAAGACCAGCGTGTCCTAGGTCTTCCTCTGGGTCTCCTCCCAGTGGGACATGACCAAAACACCTCCCGTGGCAGGGGTCCAGGGGGCATCGGATTTTGTCCTTCATGTCTATCACGCAGGTAATTTTGAACGTTCACTTGCTCACGTGAAATATTACATCTGTAGATAATGAATCATTTTTGTCTGTGAAAAATAGGAAACTCTTCGTACGAATACAGGGCAAAGGCAGGAATTATTTATTATTATCATTTTTCTATTTATAACAAATCATTTTAATCAGTTCAGTTGTGATGAGATTTTTTTTTTTTTTTACGAAAAACCCATTTAATATCAAGTTTAAAAAAAAAAGAAAATTACTTACAAACCATGAACAGAAACGTATGTCTTTTTATTCACTAAGGTCTCAAGGGACGGTGTGCTTTATGTAGACACAGGCACTTCTCAGAATAAAAAAAAAAAATCAACTTTTCCTCAAAAGAAAACAACAATACGTTGACTTTTTCTGAACAAATCTAAATAACTTTAAACGCACTTGTCAACATTGTGCTCTCACAACCCTCTAAGCCTCACTTTAATACTCCTGTTTGTCTCTGTGTTTAGGACTGATTGAGACAAGTGCTCTCGTCCACATCCGGCTCTGCATCATTGTCCTGCTCGTGTATGAAGCTGTAGCGTCGATACACCGATCCGCCCCTGCTGGTGTACACCACGTCCACCTCGTCCCCGCTATCCGGCTCGGGCACGCCATGGGGCATGTTGGCGTTGGCGCTGCCGCTCAGTCTTTCGTAGCTCTGGCCCCAGCAGAACCTTTTCCGGCCACGAGCTTTGACGGAGACGTAAACAGCCAGTGCGAGACCAAGGGCCAGCAACAGGGAGACAGGTAAGGCAGCCGAGACGTGATGTCCAGCGCTCTGGGCAATCTTCAGGTCTGTTTCCTGGACATCTCCTGATTTCTGTTGAGGGGCCTCCACACACAGTGCTAGAAGGACAGAAGAAACATCTTAACCCAGGCATGGGTAAACTGTTCCCGAAAGGGCGGGTTTTCGTGGCGACCATGAACCCGCCCTGGATGGTTGGAACCAAAACCTTCAGCCACAGTTGACCTTTCTGGAACAGTTTACCCATGTCTGTCCTAACCTTTGTGTGTTATTTCTATCTACGTACCATGGCAACTGATTTGCATCTCCACAAAAATGTATAAATAATTCGGAGAGAATGTGCACATGCGCACACATGCACATATACTAATACACACAAATGAGATTCTGTCCTCATTCTTTTCTTTTATTACTAAACCACAACCATGAGAATGGTATGGTGGAGCTGTGGTTTAAATTGCAGATGAATCATAATGTGGTCAAAAAGCTTTGCAGCGTCTACTGGTTAGTTCTGTGAGTCAGTCAGTGAGATTGTGGCTGACTGGTGATTTGGGTCATTGAATGCATCAAATTAAAAGATTAAATATTAAATTCCTTTTTTCGTCATCGCGACATTGTGATTCACACCACAGCGCACGACGGAATTTGGCCTCTGCATTTAACCCAGCAACCGGGGAGCAGTGAGTGGGGACGATACCATGCTCAGGGCACCTCAGCAGTAACTTGGCGGTAGGGGGATTCGAACCACGGGCCTTGCGGACCCAAGTCCGCTCCCTTAACCACTAGGCCACCACTCCCCTAGAAAATTGTAGAATTGTAGAAAATGATGCATTCAAACTTCCCAGGATCCCGGAGTAAACTTGTGTTTTAGAACATGTCTACAGTCCTCATTTTTCTTCAATTTCCTGTTCATTTCAATGCCTGGTTCCACTAAAGGTGAATTACCTGCAGAATATGATGACATGAAAACATGGAATCCCTTAATGCACTGTTTTTGTCAGTACTTTACAATGGTATAGCAGTTGGTTTTACAACTGAAGTGATTTTGCTAACTATCAAAAAAAAACAAAGTAAATGTCTAGATTAGAGCACACCTGAGCAAACTAAGGCCCGGAGGCCATATGTGGCCCATTTGATGTTAAAATCTGGCCCGCCAGCCTAAAATTGTACTTTTCATTTATATATCATCCTTTCTCAGCATCCTCTAATGCAGGGGTCACTAACTGGCGGACCGCGGTCCATGTCTGGACCCAGCGGCAATCCTGTACGGACCCGGATCTATAATCTATTTATACAGCAGATTAATTTAACGGGATAGTTTTAAGGTGCGCAGCTTTTTTAGTGTCCAACGCCATTGTAAACACAGGAAAAGCTGCGCCGGTGTCAGGAAATAAACTGACCAATCGTGTACAGGTTAAATTATCCCCATTCTCGGCAGTTGACGGCGACAGGCAGAGTGAGAGGGAGAGAAACAGCCGCCACAGACGGAGACGTGGAGAGAGAGAGAAACTGAAAGTGTTTAATTGTTGATTGTTGATTTGTATTGTTAAAGTGGTTGAGATTGTTCTGACAAGGTGTGTTAAAGAAAAATGATATAAGCTGTTGCTACACCATATTTCACCTTATTAAGAGCTTTATTTGAAGATGTTAATACTACTACAACAACATATATATTATATTATATAATATTATAGTATACATAACACTCTGGCAAGTTGGACATGATGTTCCGGACCTTTATTTGAATTATTTTTTTCTGACTGGACCTCTTGGCATTTTAGTTGAATACCCCTGCTCTAATAGATAGTCTATAGGTACTTATGCCTTTATTTAATACTTCACTCATCATTTATTTTAGTTCACGGAAATACTCTTTCTCTCTGATCCTGATCTGGGCCTCTAAATAATTGCCCAGGCCTGCTTTAGAGCCATTTTTCTTGGTATTATATTTGTCCAAACAAATGTACCTTCAGTGGAACAAGGCATTAAAAGTAAATGTGTGCTTCTATATCCTGGTATCAAGCTAACAAGTCGAGGACAAAATATACATCACGTAGGATCGATGGCGAATGTCTACCTGAACGGTTGTCGCAAACACAGCAGTCAGTGTCATTACTGCTGGTTTGACAGCAGCGAGCGCAACGATTCTCCACGGCATGGAGAGCGAAATCACGATGACAGGTCAAACACTGGTCAGGTCGGGGACCTATGCAGTGGCGACACGAGTCGTGACATGGTTCGCACGTTTCCTGCGGTGATACAAAAAGAGGTGAAGACATTTTAGTCTTTACCCCATAGTTTCACATCTGAACATTTGACATTATACATAATCTTTTTCTTTTCCTTTCGGCTTGTCCCTTTTCTCAGGGGTTACCACAGCGAGTCAACAATGTCCCTCACCCCCCATCCTCTGTATCCTTTACTCAAACTCCAACTACCTCCATGTCCTCTCTGACTGCGTCCACCAATTTCCTCTTTGTCTCCTACCTGGTAGTTCCATCTCAAGGCTCATTCTTCTACCAATGTATCTACTGTCTGTCCTCTGAATATGTCCAGACCATCTCAATCTGTCTTCTCTAGCTCTTTCTCCAAACCTTCCTTTCTGTGTTGTCCCTCTCATCACCTCATTCCTGATCCCGTCCATCCTTGTCTCTCCTAAAGAGAACCCTTAGCATCTTGAACTCCTCCACCTCCACCTCTGTCTCCTGTCTTCTGTCTTTTCCTAGTTTCTCTAAACCATAAACCATGTCTGTCAACCATTATACATATTAGTTTACTTCTGACAATGTGTAACCCAAGCGGCTGATACTTCAGTCAGAGCTATTGGCTCAGAGCACTCAGAATCCATGCACTGATTATGTAAAGCCATCTTTTATGACGATGACCTACACAGTACCTGCTCTGAGAAGTAACGCCCCTCCTCACAACGTGGATAGCAAACTTTGTCCTTCAGCGTCCCACCCATGTCACATGACAGGCAGCCTTGAGGTGAAGCGTCTGCAAATATACACGTAGATACAGGATTATGAGGCAACAGGTGTCCGGCAGCAATTTGTGTAACGCCTTTTGAAAACTACTAAGCCGATGTCAGATGACCTTGTTAAAACCAAACAGTTTTTTTCCGGGGAGCTGTGTTTATAAGACACAATGATTTTACAACCAAGTCAATGCATGTTATTTACAAATCATTGACCATAAGGGATCAGTTTCCCATAGATTATGTGTATTACAACACTAAACCAGAGGGGGGCTGTGGATCGGGGTTTTGAGAACTGTAGGGTTTACTATAAAATGTGGAGGAAAAAGAAATCGATAAATATTATCATAAATTCAAGTTTCACATTAAGGTGGGGACCGCAAAATATCATTCCACGGGCCATAAATGGCCCACGGGCCGCAAGTTTGAGAGCACCGTACACCCTCTCATCCTAAATGTTGGCTAGTAAATTCAATGTTTCTAGTTGTATTTTTTTTTTTTTTAAAGGAATAACAGAAGTATTTCTCGTAATATCTGCCGATTGAGTCCAAACACTTCTGACAGCAGCTTGGTCTTCTTTTTAGAGGATCGTATAGTGTACTGCTAAACTAACATCCTGTCATTCAAATCTTCTACGCTGGGACTATTTGAACCGCCTAAGATGACTGGAATAATGACCATAAAGAAGGTCATCTTTGTTAAGTTGACAAACTGAAAGGACATTTAGCCCCCTGCCCTGTGTTCAAGAAAAAAGAACAGCTTTCTGCCAGTACACATACAATATACAGTACTGTAGTACATCAAATCTTCCAATGCAGCTCGGCTATAAATTGTTTTTAAAGCAATGTTTAACCAGGTCAAAACAGGATAAGAGCTTCGATAACTTTCATAAATATACTTTCTAGTATTATGCCAAAGATGCGCTGTTTTTCACGTCACGTGTACGACTTCTTTAAGGCCTCACCAGTTCCAAAGTACAGTAAAGCTGAACGGGTAAGAAACGAGCAATGAGATAAGAAAAGGACGCAGCTTCTGGATTCTAGGGCTGGGATATTGTCTAAAATTGAAAATAAATATCTGTCCTTCTTAAAGTGCTGAAAGAGTGCAAATGAACAAAGCACCTTTGTTAAAGAGGGAGGAGACGGAGACAGGGCCCTGAAGAACACCTGATCCGTTCAGGAGCGCCAAATGATCTTATTTACTGTGCTAATCTGACATTGGCTTTAACAAAAGTTAACCCACTTCTCTCTGGCAGTGATGGCACTCTACTGTATTTGTTTAATGTGTGTAAAAATATTCGTTTCTTCTAGTAAGCAACACACATGTTACCTGTGCAGGTTTGACAACTGGTGTGGCATTGTTTGCAGATATCATTCCACTGATAAAAGCGGTGTGGGCAGCGTTCCACACACAGCTTGGTTCCCTCCAGCTCCAGAAGAGGCGGCGGGCAGGACCTGCAGGAGTCGGACCCCGGTCCTGTGCACAGCTCACAGGACGGGTCACATTTCTTACAGCGGTTTCCTTCTCTGTAGTATCTGAAGGAGAATGCAATACTGTTAGCTTCAGCTGGGCCGGTCATTTTCACAAGTCACAAGTTATGGAAAGTGAAAAAAAAAATATCAACTGAGTGAGACATACATCTAAATCTGGGGGAGTTGGTGGCCTAGTGGTTAAGGAAGAGGACTTGGGTCTGCGAGGTCCCCGGTTCGAATTCCCCTACCGCCTAGTTACCGCTGATGTGCCCTGAGCATGGTATTGCCTTCACGCACTGCTTCCTGGGCGCTCAAAAGTTGCCCTCTGTTCAGTTTGGTGATGGCCAAATTTCGTTGGCCAAAAAATGACCAATGACCAAAACAGAAATCTTAACAGCATATCAGTTTTCTTTGTTCTTCTGCAGTTTAATGAACTAATATCACACACCAGCACTAACTACACTGTTGTATATCAGCTTTGTCAACACAGACTCATGGGGAGTTCCTCTAACTATTGATAAAGTTGAAATTTATCCTTTTGTTTTGCAACTATAATTGATAGTTGTGCTTGACTACGGGATCAACGTGGTCAGCAGGGGGCAGCCAACTGAGCCAGCGCCGGGTAGCAGTGTGTGGACACGATACTATGCTAAGTGTTACCACAGCGGTAACTTGGTGATGGGAGACCACTAGGACACCAACTGCCCGCACATGTCAAATATTTTGCATTATCCATGTGCTGTAAGCTTACAATACAAAATGTCAAAACTCAATCATAACTTATTTCTATTTTCCACCACTATTTAATACATCTATTTTTTTTTTATTCTTAATTGTCTCATTGCGTTGGTAAATTTATTTGCCATCTTTTCTCTATTTTTCTCTCTTTCTTAATTCCACTGGGGCAACAGTTGCACAACATATTCCCAGACAGTCTGGTTCTGTGTAAGAATAGTCAATAAAAATATTGATTCAATAAACAGTTCCAACAAGGCTCCACCAACAATGTTCTTTAACAATGCACTTCCTGAGTACTGCGTATTTACTCAGTAAACCACATCATTTACCCAGATGGACAGTGAGTGACACATAGATCCTGGAGACGCAGGTATCCCAGTGAACAAGTTAAGCAATCTCTTGGCGATGCTCCGACACAGGTAGCACAAATATGATCGCAGGGTAAACAGAATCCAAGGTCTTCTCCATCAGCTTCCTGTCTTTCTGTGTACATACCACTTGGGCACTCCTTCACACATGTCCTGTCTGGGGAAAAAGCATCCGCAATTAACACACGCTCGAAGCCTTTTGTGTTTAATGTCTTAAGGCGTTAAACAGGAACAGGAAAACTAAGGCCCGGGGGCCTGATGTGGCCCATCCAGTTCCGTGATTGGGCCCAACAAACCTATATTCCAACCAACCAAGAACACATAGTTTGATCAATCAGCTGTCTGGTGACTGAGATCAGATGATTAAACCCATCAACTCAGGTGTGCTGCTGATTGGTTGGAACGAAAACCCGGCAGCCACAGCGGCTCCTTCTGAGACAAAGTCCTGCAGTCTTCTCATACCATGGCTATTATTAGATTTTATGGCTGGATATTATTAGATACAAACTAGAGTTCTGTTGTCTGTTGTCTGTTGTCTGTGCAGAGACTTATTTTACTGCAAAAGTACTGAAAATACCTACTGTGCAGGTACTTGGCGATATTGCACGTCTGACATTCGGTCTCTGCCGGACCCTCACACGAGTGGCACTCTGGATGGCAACCCATGCAGGTGAACTGGTCATCATGCAGGTACGTTCCGTCAGGACAGTCCGTGTCACCCGTCACTCCGCAAAACAATGTGTTTGGGTCCAATACCAGTCCTTTCTTGCACTGGGTGCAGTGGTTTGGATCTGGCCCACTACAGGTGGAACACGTTCGGTGGCATTCTGCAGGGAATTGAACAATAGCACTTATCAGAAGAGGTATTTCACAAGCGGACGCGGATGCTGGCATGGATGTTGCCGTTGCTCACCAGCTGTATAAGTTTGTGCTCCCTCTTTTTTAAGTATTTTTGGCTTTACAGCAACAAAGCCAACTTAATTCCCACTGACACGATAAAACATTACGGACACAGTACAAAGCCAGCTGTAATTCGCACGGACTAACGCGGGTAGCGAAGGCTAATGGGTTGAGAGGACACTGGCGTCAATGCTGCCGCTTCTCACCCGATCAGTCCTCCTAATTACCATCTTCACGTTGGATATTCACTCACTGGATTTATTTTTCTGCTGCCTGATACCAGTGACAGGTATGCTTCAATATACGGCTACTGATCTCCTCCGACTACATTACCTCAAGCCTGGAACTGCACCCGTGTCACTCCTTCTCCATCCTAACATCGCTCTCACGCCTCGCCGTCGATACATCCGCAGAGGGTCCCGACGGACCTACCAACACACCGGGTCACCTGGAATACAGTCTGTTTGGTCGAGCTCTCGTCGCGTCTGCTGTCCCACCAGCCGGGCCATCGACCCCAGTGTGCTAGCCCGCCTGCCTAGGTTGGCTTACACCACCTTCAGCTGTGACAGCACCACTCTTACATTCGCTCTCCACAACATCTGCTCACTGACTGGCAAGCGACAACTCATCCAGGACACCATCACGAACCATAATCTGGTCTCCCCAAAACCAAACAGTGACTTTTTAAATGACTTCACTATCTTCCTCTCTCACCTAGACTTCAACATCCACATGGACAATAGCAACCTACCCCTCACCAAAGACCTTTCATCCTGCCTTGACAATTTTGATATCCAGCAGTATACCACAGAAGGTCACATACTGGACCTGATCTGCTGCTCTGGGGTCACTCCTTCCAACCTCACAGCTGATGAACTCCCCATAACTGACCACCACCTCCTCACATTTACATTGAAACTCACTCTCGCCACCTCCAAAACACCACGTCTCATCTCATTTAGGAACATAAAGAACATTGACTCCAACATCCTATCTTCATGCATCTACTCTTTCTGTCTTTCGACATACAAAATCTTTGCACTGCTGATGAGCTGGTCTCCCACTACAACAATAGTCTTCACAGTATTCTGAACTCTCTTGCCCCGTTAAAAACCAGATCGGTCTCCTTCTCCATCAATGTTCCCTGGTTCACTCCACAGCTCTGTATCATGAAGGTCAGCAACTAGAACGTCTCCACAAGAAAACCGGTCTAACAATCCACAAGGACAGGTACAGTAGCCACATCCCACACTACAGAGACCCCATTGCCAAAACCAAAACACAATACTATACAAGCCTAATCACAGCCAACCAGGGCAACTCCAAAACACTTTTCTCCCTACTCAGCAACTCCACTCAATCACCTGACTCCCTCCCTCCTTACCTATATACAACTACATTCTGCATCGCCATCATGTCCTTCTTCACTTCCAAAAATGTAAATATTCTCCAACAGCTTGGTTCAGTCTCTCACCCCAGAACCTCTGCAAACTTCTGCCCTTCAACTAATCCATTCTCTTCATTTCAGCTTACCCCTCCTTCTGAAATCACAGAACTCATCCAGAAAGCCAAGCCATCCTATTGTCAACTCAACTCCTTTCCCACTCCACTTAGCAAATCCTATCTCCCCTCCCTGGCCCCCCTCCTCTCTGCTATCATTCACTCTTCTCTCACCAATGGAACTGTCCCTTCAACCCTGAAAACAGCTGTCATTACCCCTATCTTAAAAAACAACCTGGCACTGACCCCTCCAACCTCAACAATTTGCACCCTCTCCCCAAAACAGTCACAGTACTGAAACAGCTCTCCTCAAAATCACTAATGACCTCCTCATGGCAGCTGATTCTGGACTCCTCCTGAGTGCAGCCTTTGACACAATCTGCCACACCACCCTACTTAACAGGCTTTCTTCCATCGGAATCTCCCACACCCCACTAGTCTGGTTTACATCCTACCTCTTGGCCACACCCAGTTTGTTCAGCTCAAATCTTTTCATTCCAACCTTTCCCCCGTCTCCTCAGGTGTGCTCCAGGGCTCCGTCCTGGGGCCCTTTCTGTTGATCTGTTCATCATTTACCTCCTTCCCCTCGGCGAAACCTCCGTAAATTTGACATTCACTTTCACTGTTACGCCGATGACAACTAACCCTAACCCCCACACCCCCACCAACTGCATCTCTGAAATAAAAACCTGGTTCACCCGAAACATTCTTAAAATAAACCAAGACAAAACCCAGGTCCTCCTCATAGGCACCAAATGTACTCTAGCCGAAAACCATCAGTTTTTCTCTGACCATCGACAACGCCTCTGTTCTACCCTCCCCTCAGGTTAGGAGCTTTGGTGTCACCAACTGGGGCAGTTGGTGGCGTAATGGTTAAGGAAGCGGACTCGGGTTCGCAAGGTCCCCGGTTCGAATCCCCGTACCGCCAAGGATGTGCCCTGAGTATGGTCCCCCTAAAACTGCTCCCCGGGCGCAGGCTCAGCGGCATCACTCCACTGAAAACATATATCTCCCAGTCTGTCGATGTGGCTTTTGGACAACATCAAAAACGCTGCCTCTGCACATAACAACCTGAGGCTGAACATCGACAAGAGCTAAGAGATGGTTATTGACTTCAGGAGGAAGAGGATGCTGGCACAACAGCAGATGATCTGGGATGAGGTGGCGAACTACAAAGGAAAGAGTTAGTGAGTGGAGATGGTGCCATGCTCAGTGGACCTCAGTGGTGGATTAGAATCTGGCCCTACAGACCTCAGTCTGGTTCATTAACCACTAAGGCACCACTACCCCAAAGTGCCTAGGAGTGGTGATCAACAACAGACAGAGTACAACAGGATGTGTTCATGAAGGGGATGAGCCAACTATATTTCTTATATTTTATATTTTATTATATTTCTTATTATTCCTGTATTTGATACATGCAATGCCCTTGCAAGACCTCGATCTAAACCCATTCTCCAACATGCTCCAGTTAAATAGGTCAGTGCTATTCTGTTCTTTGTATAAATTCATAAGCCGCACCTGCAATAATAGAACTATTATCAACTTATTTACTATATACACAAGGCCATCAGCAACTACAAATAGTGGTATGAAAGTTTGATCTGGTCTAAGTCCCTTCAGATGTCTTTAAAAAAGATTTTTGGTGTATGGACAGATGAACACAGAGATAGTATAGATAGATATATACAGTAGATAAAGAGTTACGTTTTCCACACTCACTCTGCCAAAGGTTTCTCGGAAGCCTGTCCCTGCCCATCTTACGAGTGGATAATTAGTTGCGACATGAAGTGAGAGATTTGTCTGGTGAGGCACTTGCGTCATCACAGACAGATTTTTTTTTTCTTCTTTTCCTTTTGGCTTGTCCCTCTTTCAGGGGTTGCCACAGCGAGTCAACAATTTCCATCTCACCCTGTCCTCTGTATCTTCAACTCTAACTACCTAACAAACTACCTCCATGTTCTCTCTCTCTCACAGTCAGATTTCAGGTTCAGTTCAGGTCATTCATTTGATTTGCAACATTTAACATGTGCTGCTCAAATGTAATATCAAGATTCTTTACACATACAAACTGTAGCATAGACAATTTAAGTTATTATTGTCCAACCTTTACGATTTATCGATAACTGGTCTGTCAAAGACCTCCTTCTTTGTCTTCAGTTTTAAAAGTCTCTCTGTCTCAGTGGAGATCACTGCCAGAGAAGGAAGTCGTCCCTGATCACCCCTGTTCCCACTGTATGCTCTTTTCATTGAGAAGAATGATCACTTCAATAGTGCTTGAGTCCCTGGCACAATGAGCAGCAGCTGGAGTAACTTTGTCTTTTCAGAAACAGGCTTTGTGTTGACATTAATACTTAATTTGGGAGTGTTTTGTTTTTTGTTTGCAGATTTTCTTTTCTAATGTAATTTTCTGTTCATATAATTGAACAAAAGTTTGGGAATGCTGGAAAGGCTTTTGGTGGAGAAAAAAAAAATATCATTTTACAAACCATAAAAAAATACCAACAAGAGTTGCAAATATTTCACCAGTCAAACGGTGGCAACAGTGAAGTGAGAAGTTGTGAAACCCATAGAAAAGGATTGCTAAAAAAATTAATATTTCTTAGTAAAAGTCAAGTCAACATGATAGGACTTGATATGAATATAATATAGGGACTGATGCAATAGCAGTGCCATTTATTTAATTAAGAGTTGTCATGCTAACTCCCTTAAATTTTATAGCTAAGCGCTTGTTAGTATAATGATGTATTCACAAAACAAATAAAATTAATTTCCCAGTTACACAATGGACTTGACTGAGGGTTAGATCTTTCTCTGCACCCCTAACAAAATAATGCCATTGGTATAGAACATGCTGTGGTGACTGGTCTGCCTGCGGTCCAGATAGGCCTCCCAAAGAGACTCATGAACATTAGAATTAGACAACCATGGATTATTGACCAAGTGTGCAAACAATCCATCTGAAACAATAGAACAATTGTCAAATTATTTACTCTGTGCACAAGGCCATCAATCAGTTCAACCTGCTGTATGAGTTTTTGAAAAATTACCCAGGATGTGATACAGCAAACAGAACCAATTGTAGGTAACACCTCCCATCATGGCCAGCCAGATTGGTTGATGTAGCATTTTCCACTGATTACATCACAGTGTATGAAATTATTAATCCTCCAACAATAGTTTTGTGTGTTTAGATAATAAGTATGCCCTTCCAGCCTTCTGCTTAATTAGTGCTTATTTAGATTGGCAATCATCAAAGCATGTTGATGCATGAAGTTTCTCCTAGAACTCCTTCGTTCTAAATTTAATAAAGGTATTCCATTGTTGAATAGTTAGTCTTCCTGTCTTCCTCCTCTTGATAAGTGCTAAATTATGTTTCTCTTAATCTCCCTGTGTACCCTTTATACAAAAGAATATTTACGTTACCTACTTATTTAGATAAAGTCCAATTACTTTATTACTTATTAATCCACTCCTGGAAAAGAGGGGTTTTCATTTTCTTTTAATGGTCACAAAGCAGTAGTAAAACACCTCCCTTTTTGATATAGGTAATTTTTGCTCATAGTCACTCTGTTACAGGTGTTAGCAAATACTTTGACTCCAAGGCCACATTGGGTCCTAAAATTCCACCAGGGGGGGCTGGTCAGGAGCCGGTAGATTGTGTGAACTAAGAATAATGATGTGTAAATGTCTGTAGATATGGGAAATGCTAAGAGTGTATGGGAAAGTACTACTGTTTAAAAGACTACTATATTTGAATTTTATAGAAGGTAGGAAGGGAGACTGGATGATTAGTATCCCATGATTACTGTTCAGTTACCAGGCCAGTACAAAGAACAAAAACAAACAAACAAACAAAACTCGTTGAGAACTTGAAGAACCACAAGTTGAACTGAACATAACTTCACATGGGTTTATACATATCATAGAGATACAAACTAACAGCTTTCAAACAGACATGCAAACCTTTCAATTAAGTATGGCAATTTTAATGATCATAACCCACATAATTAAAGTGAAAATAAATAATCGCTTTCAAAGCCGCGTAACTGGTACCAGTTATGTAAGTGGTATTACATCATTGTTTTAATCAAATTTTCAAGGTTGGACAAGCTGAAAACTAAAAGCTAAAAAAGTTCCATGTGGTAGCAAACAAATAAATCAGACAAATTCAATTTCAGATTGATGATGTACTGCTACATTTCCATGTGCATTGCCAATGAACTATGACTTAGCAACCTAAAATAACTTATACGTATAGCCTACCTTAGATAGAATCCCAATGTCTATATATAGAGACTGTTTATATATTGTTGTTATACATTTATGTATATATACATATATACACATATATACATACTGTATATACATATAAATTGTTGTATTTTATTCTGTCCATTCCTCTGACTACTGGTCATTCCTGCTGTGCCAGGGTCACCATCGTCATCACCCAGTTATCAGTCCCGCTCTGCCCTCTCTCTGGGTGACTGCTAAAGTCTGTTGGACCTCCAGTGTATTCAATTGTTGCTCTACAGACTCGGTAAATCGCGTTGCTTTTATCTATCTTTCCATCCTTCTTGAAAAAAACAATTGATGTCCAAACCTTCGATTTTGAATGAGAAACTCTGCAAGTTTCATCTGTGTTGTCTGTCATGTTTCTTAAGGTCACAGTTCACACAACGCAGGTGACACGACCTCCATAGGCATGTGTGAATAGATGTATTGGTGTCTATTGGCTTGCCGCTCTAGTGGGCGGAAGCGGCCAATGTCGCACCTCTTTGTCTAGCGTTAATTGGTGGCTGGGCCATGGAGCAGGAACAGAGGAATAACCAATCCAAAACGATTAATTTGCACACCACTGCCATAAACCCATATGAACAGGGGATATGTTTCTTTCTGACACAATCTAATGGCTACACTAACAAAGTAGTTTTGGATAAATATGATGTAAAACACTGTGGTGACTTACCTTGACATTCCCCGGCTTTGGCTTCATAGTAGGTCCCAGTGATGCAGTCCTTGTAACATGCACCCTTGTAGAGTTTGGGACTAATGACTGAGCATGTCTCGCAGTCGTCTGCCAGTGGCCCAGAGCAAGTTGCACAGGTCGGGTGACACTGACCACAGCGGCCCTCGTCCATGTCCTCATAAAAGCCCATAGGACAGCTGGCTTTACACACACCACCCAGCATTAGGTACAGGAAACTGCACTCTGCAGAATGGCAGAAGGATAAATGACATTTTAACATATTGATTATTGACATCTAATTATCCCCTCTATTTCCTTTCTATTTTTTTCTCCTCCTTTCCACAGTCTCTGAACAGGTGCATCTCTCTAGGTTCTCTTCTAGCTACTGTCTACTGTCACTGCAGATCACAATGTCGTCTGCAAACATCGTCATAATATTCTTTTTCACCAAAGTGAACAGTGGACAGCTTTGAGCAGTGTGTGTGGGGATGATACCATGTTCACCTCAGCGATAACTTGGCAGTAGGTGGATTCAAACCGGGGGCCTTGCAGACCCATGTCTGATTCCCAGGCCACTAACTGCCCGTCCATGGAGCCCTCAAGTCCAATTCCTTAACTACTAGGCCACCAACTGCCTCATCCGAATCGTATTTTACTGCCGGGTATGTGTCAACGTACTCGGCAATAAAAGCTGATTCTGATCCAAGGAGACTTCTGTCACACTTCATCAGTCCCTCCATCACCAAAACAAAACCTTTGCTGCAGTCCCACCTCCACCCTTAACTCTCCTGTCCATCCAACAACGTTCTCATATATTTCCTGCACCAATCTGTAATACTTTTTTGCCACTCCTTACCTCCTCATACAAACCACAATTGCTCCCTGCCCTGCCCCTGCCTCTGTTCTCATACATGACCAATGCAACCTGTCGCAGTTACCACACTTAGCAAATAAGCTACCAAATTATGCTCATTCCAGATCTTTCAGATCATTTTCTACCACCTCACAATCTGACTGTAATGCATACCCACTGACATTATTCAACAGTACTCCATTTATACCTTTACACCTGTCTGACTAGATTTTCACCTCCACCACATTGCTGACATATTCTTATTCGATGATCACCCCTATTTAATTCCTCTCCTCGTACAAACCATGGTAATAAAAAGTTTGAAACCACCTCCAATGTTCCTGGCCTGTTGCCATTGCACCTCGTCTCCTGTGCACACGAAATATCCTCTGTTCTTTCCAATCTCACCAAATAAATGACTAAGGCTAATCTAATTTGCACACTGTACTCTCAATTATATTGTTCAAACCAATCTGGGTTTCTGTTCATTTTAACTATGCCATTATATTTACTTTTCTTCTTTTCTAGTGTCACTGTACTGTCCAGAGTGGTTATAAAAGTCCCTTTCTTCGCAACTGAAATAAACACTTGTCAGCTCTGCTCTCTGTACTCTCTGCATTAAACATTAACCAGAGAGCACATAAACATAGTCGCCATTATCTGAAAGTCACCGTCACAATCTTTTGTATTTCTGTGACCATGGCCACACCCTTACCTCAGTTCCCAACAAATGTCAGCAATGGGAGTAGTTACAACCCCTAGCAAAAAGTATGGAATCACCAGTCTTGGGCGTGCACTCACTCAGACATTTTATTCTGACACAAACTCAGCTAAAAACCATAAAAAAAATAAAGACGTTTTTCAAAAGTGCAACTCCTTGGCATTCAGAAACACTAAAAGAAATGAATAAAAAAACATTGGGTGGTTAATAAATGTTACTTTTACAGACCAAGCACAGGGTAAAAAATATGGAATCACTCGATTCTGAGGAACAAAATATGGAATCATGAAAAACAGACAAAGAAATAACAATCAAAACACATCACTAGAATTTAATTGCACCACCTCTGGCTTTTATGACAGCTGGCAGTCTCTGAGGAATGAACTTGATGAGTCAAACAAGTGACAAACAGTATTCTTCATCAATCTGGTGCCAACTCTCTTTGAAGAGGGTTAGAAGAGCTAGAAGAGAACCTTGCCCATCCACTTGGTCGAGCAGCCCTCCAAGGTGTGATAACTGCACCGTTTTTTAAGGGCTGACTAACGAGCAGATCTGAATCTGAGGCAGGAACCCAGTTAAGGAAAGCAAACTGACTGGTTGTGTCTTTTTCTACTCAAAATTGAGTGATTCCAAATTTCTCTCCTCAGAATTGAGTGATTCCATATTTATTTCTCTGCACTTGCTCGATAAAAGTGACATTTACTGACCATTGATATATTTTTCTTTATTCCTTTTAGTTTTTCTGATTGCCAAGATGTTGCACTTTGGAATGTTGCACTTTGGAATGACCTTATGATTGTTTCTCTCTTTGAGATGAGATTTGATGTGTGGCAATCTTTCTCGGCATAAAACCATACTGTAGTTCGCAAATATCTACCTCTGTCCTCAACCTAGCCTCAACGACTCTTTCCCAAATCTTCATGGTATGGCTCATCAACTTTATCCCTCTGTAACTGCTACATCTCTGCCCATCACCCTTCTTGTAAATTGGCATAAGAACACCTTTCCTCCACTCATCAGGCATCTTGTCAGTCTCCAAAATTCTATTGAAGATCCAAGTGAGAAAACTTACCGTTTCTTCCCCCAAGCACTGCCATACCTCCACTGGTATGTCATCGGGACCGACTGCCTTTCCACTCTTTGTCCTCTTCAGAGCTTTTCTAACTTCATCCTTTCTAATCTGATCTACCTTCTTTCTAATCTACTTTGACTGGAACTAGGACCTGACAATTCGCAATTTTGTCCTTGTACAGGATAGGGCTTGTTTTTTTGTTTGTTTGTTTTTAACTCAACAGACCAACTCACTGAAACAGGTCCTGTCATCAGAGCACACATCACAGTGCGGAGGGCAGCGTCTGCAGGTGCCATCTTCTGCTGGGTATGTCCGCACTGAGCAGTTAAGTCTGCATGTGCCTCCACCTAGGTAGTAGCCATCAGCACAGGACAAGCACTGGGTTTTGGACCCGTCACACGTCAGGCAGGAGCTGTCACAAGACTCACACGCACCCATGGTCGTCTCAAAAAAGCCTCTGAAATTAATGTTTGGCGAGAGTTAATGTGAAGGAATAAAAAGTTATTGTTCCTAACACTTTTAACTTTTTTTTTCTCTGCACTTACTCTGGGCAATTAGACCAGCATCGGCCCTGATGTAGGAAAAGTTTAAAGGAGCCTTTTGAGCAGCTGATGCAGTTGTCGCTGGTGCCACTGCAGGTCTGGCAGTTTGGAGAGCAATCTTCACACAGCTGGGTGGCAGAGTTGGCGTAAGTGCCATCTGGACACTGGGCAACGCAGGAACCTTCCTGGTCCAGGAAGTAGCCTGTGACGGACAAAGACCAGAGTCACATGATTTCAAATCAACATCAAAACAAGTCAGGAGTTTCCAACCTGTGGTTCCTGATTCACTTCTGGCCCAAAAGGCACTTTGCGTTGTAGCTTTCTGGTTGATGAGAGTATTTTTGCAAACATCAAGCTTGAGTCAAATCAAAACTTGACACTCATTTCTTTATTTTTTCAAGAAATGAGTGTGCAATTACATACAATACTTGTCTCCAATCAGTATAAAGGGCACATGTAGCTAGACTACCCATAACGGCCCTCATCAAATTACAATCACTGTTGCTAGCCTAAAGCATACTCAATGGGTCTCCTTCTACCGGCTTAAACAATCTGATTAAGTCTTATGTTGCCGCAACATCTTACCGCTTATCAAGGGGACATCATGTTATTGTCCCAACACCCACCACAAGTCTAATCAGGCTCTTTTAATGGGATGTTTGTCCCTGGTCGGATGAACCTACCAAGTGCTACCAGAACAGTAGCATCCCTGCTGGTTGAAGACCCAGCTCTTTAGTGAGCACCTCCTGTCCTAGCACTCTTCTATCCTTCCCTCCTCTGTCTCCTTCAGCACTTGTTTCATAACTACTGGCCTCCTAAGAGTTTCTTTATGCTACCTGATTGGTATTACAACTCTGAGATGTGGACTAGAATCCTCACTTTGGACAATAGCATCTGTTAAATGAAATAAATGTAAATCAACTGAAGGCTTTATCTGACTGGTTGAAATATTTATGTGGCTCCTTTTAGTGGCAAGCGATAAAAATGTATACTTTGATGCCCCCAATTTCTGGAAATTACTATGCTAATAGTAGCAGTTGAACTTCTGTTAGCAAGCTGCCCCTGATAAGCGCCAGGCTTGTGATCCCTCTGGTAATCCGAACCAGGACTCTCTACAATATTAAGAAAACACACCTTTTTTTTTTAGTCCTATTATATACCTTTGAAACACGATGAACAATCCTGTCCTTGTGGTCCAAAGCAAGTTTTACAGGAAGCATCACAGGAATGGCATGCGCTGTATTTCCCTGTTCACAAAAGCATTAAAAAAATCTTAGCAATTCATTCCTGTAAATGGAGTATAAATATAGATTTAATAAAGGTATACTTAGAACTAAATCCACAGTGATTTCAGCTATCTTGCACCCAAGAGGCCCATTTGGTTAATGTTGCCGTACACATAATCATTTTTTTTAAACTTCTAAATCGTTAAAACTTCTACTTTGTTATTTTATTTCGTAATTTCACACCCACTCCTGGTAAATTTCAAGGTAAACTGCTGGTCCATCTGTCACACCTTGGTGTATTCTTCATTGTTCAATTCTGGAACACATTTGTGCCGAAGTGACAATGCAAAAAGGATGTTCTAGGTTTCTTGGTGTTTATTAAAGAGTAGTCAGTGAGATAGCTTTCAGCGTAGGCTGATAGGAGATTACAAAGCATTTTGCAATTTCCCAACCAGGGATCAATAAAGTATTTTATTCCATTCTACAAAATGTGTAAAAAAAACCATATAACCATAAACAGTAAACATTTATGGTTATAGCCATTCACTGCGTTATCTTCAGTGATTCATGGAGTCTATTATTGGCAACAACACTGGATTTTTGACGTTGATGCCTGCTGGTAGAAATGAGTACGTCAGCGCTTGACTTTACACCGATAAAGGTTTCAGGTGTTGGCCTAGAAATTAACACAGGTTTAAACATAAAGAGAGTCATTGTACACAGCGGCAGTTTGTATTACCTGTTTTTCTTTGCTGCTGATATCATTTTATGGCACCATTGATTATCACAGATTAGTGATAATAATGCCAAACATAAGGTGCAGGTGTGAAATGTGACATAGAAAATTACACATTTTCAAAATGAAGTTATAAAGAAATTTTAAATATAATTCATAATTAAATATAATATTTTCTTCTGTCATGTACACCATCCATGACGTAACGTCTATTTTCTGTCTAGAAGTAGGGCTGGATTAACTCTACCTGAGAACTGGGGCCCAAAAAAGGTATTATCTTTATGTTGACTATGTGTCAACATAAAAGTGTGGATGCTGATGTTCGTTTGTATTTTCCCACCCATAATATTGTTCTGTTTTAAAGGTGGTAGCATTTTTTTTATAGATGTTTAACTACCAAAATATTCATCTAACACTTGCAACGGAGTGAACTGGAATTTTGAGTGTTTGAAGTACAGTTTTTAAAAAAGTATATTTAGACTACAGTACTTACACTTATTTTAGTCACTTGATATCAGCAACCTGAGCCCCCAACTGGTGGCGAGGCCAGAGGCTACAGCCCCTTTAGCCCATTCTGTTAGTCCAAATTGTGTAAAAGTATTAAATAGATTGATTAGTGTATTTGTACACTAGTGTATTGGTGTTTTTGGTAAGTCTGAGGTTCCTTATTTAAATCATTTTCAATATTTTCATATCATTTATCAGTTTTATTCAATTATTGCAATCTGCTCAAACTTCTTATGCTGTCAAATTCTTATTGTTTTTATTATTATGTTATTCTATTAAGGGGAAAAGCCATTGAGTGTTAAAATAACTTGTCAAAGGATAACTTAAGATCAACCATAAAATTGAATAAAGAGTGTTATACTCGTACCATCATAAAACTGTCCCAACGGACAGTTGACCAGAGGACACTGTCCATGCAGTGATGGATTTCCGGCAAGACAAAGCACACAGTCGCCTAAACGCGGTCCGTAACAGGTCAGGCAGGAACTATGGCAGGGCTGACAGCGCCACCCAGTGGAGTCACTGTAGGTCAGCTGTGGACACTGTTTAGTGCACTCGCCACCTAGAATACAGGAAATAAAAAGGGTGGACTTTTGTACGTAAACGAACGAGCCAGGAAAAAATTATATGACGAGAAATAATTCAACTGAACACAATTAGGATAAAAATAAAAATAAAAGCATCAGCTATCAAAACGCATCGTTGTCGTAAATAAATACAGATACCCGTCTAGATTTTTATGTGGAAAGACGTCTTCTTTCGTCTGTAAAGTGGTGTTACCATCCTAAAATAACTTTTTGTCTTTACATCTCATATAAATAATCCTTGTGACCGTTAAGGAGGAACTAATTTCTTGAAGCTTTTTTTCGACGACTTCCTGTTTTCTTTGTGACACAGCTCTTATTTTGAAGTGTTTCCTGAAAACTTTCAATCACAAAGTTAAGATATATTTAGCCAAAGCTAAACGCCAAGTTGGACCAGGGACGAGGTATGTTTTTGATTTCTTTATTTTACTTAGCGCATTATATGATGTATCTGGTTTGTCCATGTTGCAATAATTGTTTGTTAAATGTATACTGTTTGTTGATCTTATTGCGTTTCTAGGAAAACCGGCTACGGAGAGCAGGGTAGCTAAATGAATCAATACAACCTTGTGGAAACATCGGTTTGCAGCGCCCATTTCTGACTAAGTCAGCTACATCTTAGCAAACAAGGTAATAAAGTTGCCTTTTTATTTATTACAGCACGAATTGTTAAATGTTTAATTTCCCAGCCTATCTGTTTATCTAAAATGTCTGTTGGGAAAACCCTACAGTCCTCAGCAATAAATGATCAATTCGATAAACACATTACTGGGAAGTTTTGGCCTGGATTTTTTGCATTTCAATCTAAATTAACTGCCTTGGAGCTCAGACATGACAACCTCTTAATGAAACGTTGCAACAATAATTATACCCTATTGATAAGATTTGGCACCATCTAGTGGTAAACATTAGCTTCTGTATTCTTTGTCATACACTCCTGAATTTTAAGACCAGTTGAAAAATTGCAAGTTTTCACATTTTGCAGGGTTGGATCTTAAGAAGGTTTTGATTTGTGCTTCAATAAGCTGCAAAAGATAGAAGATATATAAGTTTAATTAAAAAAATGTAAAGAATTCATTACAAAAAACATTTCAAACTGAAATAGACATTTCATCAACTGGTCTTCTGAATTCTTCAGAATTCTGGAATCAGGAGTGTACAATATTCACAATAAAGGTGATGAGCATCTCACACACAGACACATACACACTACTGTTTCACACACACACTACTGTTTCACACACACAATACTGTTTCACCCTCCCCTCAGGTTTAGAGCGTGGATATCATCCTTCACAGTACACTTTCCTTTTATGCCAACATAAATAACATAATCTGGTCTGCTCCCTTTCATCTACATAACCTCAATTGTCTCTGCCCCTCGTTTACGCCACACACTGCTGTCATTCCCGCTCATAGTCTCGTCGCCTCCCGTTCCCGTCTAGACTACCGCAACTCACCCTTTTTTGGCCTCCCTCGCAAACTCCAACTGGTCAGATTCTGCTGCTTG
The DNA here is from genome assembly GCA_016785265.1 of Paraplagusia blochii. Lineage (NCBI taxonomy): Eukaryota > Metazoa > Chordata > Actinopteri > Pleuronectiformes > Cynoglossidae > Paraplagusia > Paraplagusia blochii. The sequence goes on from JAFBJS010013340.1 coordinate 121,866, forward strand.
CATCATTACTTGTACCCCCGCTGTTCACCACATCACCCCGTCCCCCAATAGTTTTACCGGCTTCCGGTTGAGTTGCACGTCCAGTACAAAATCCTTCTGTTTACATCCACAACCTCACCCCCCACATACCCGTCTGACCTCCTTCATGTCCACACTTCCTCCCGCTCCCTTTGATCATCTTCCTCCATTTACCTGTCCATCCCACCTGCCCGTCTCAGCATCACGGGGAGCAGAGCACTCACCCGCTCCGCCCCACATCTCTGGACCTCAAACTTAGTTTTTGTGACCCTTTGTTGACCCCTTATTTTATTTATTGCTCTGTTTTATGATTGCAATTGTTTTAAACACTGTATGGCGACCGTGAGCATTTAAATAAAATGTATACAGCAATTATTATAATAATAATTATTATTATCAAAAATATATGTGGTGTGGGAGGGGTAAGGTATTGTGATTCACTACTACTTTACAATCAAGAGTTCCCTAGGACCAGACCTGGAGCAGATTGACTTAAAATGGACCTTATAATTATAATATAGTATAATAACTTATAATGGGACCATAATTTTTAATGTATAATAATTACTCCTGTTACGCTGCCACTGTTTTGTCAGCCTGCCTGTCCGTCCTGGGTGAGGACCCAGTTGCTATGATTTGGCACTCCAAATAAATATAGTTGAAGTTGTAGTTAAGGTATTGTAGACAAGTAGATGATGAATTGGTTAAAAACCTCTAGATGGTGCTAAACTTCTGCAGGATTACACTACAGTTTGTCTTGTAGGGAGGTTTTTGTAAGTGTATGCTCACCTTTGTCTCCATTTGTTAACCTCAACTCTCTTTTCTCTGCAATTATCTTTCGCGTTTTTTCTTTTTTGTTTCACTCTTTCACTCTTTGTCCTAACTGTTTTTGAATCTCAATAACTTAGTCCAAAATAAACAAGCTTCTTTAAAAACCGTATGTCATAAAGATAACAGAAACCAGAAGCTGATTGTGAACCTTAACAAATGCTTGCGGGTGTTCCTGTTTGCTGAGCTGTCCTCGATTTAAGTCCCTTTTATTTTCAATGCTTCAGCTTAAAATAACCTGAGAGCAGAGAACCATAGCAACGCCACACTAAATCCCTGTTTGCTTAAAATTATACATTTGCATATCCCATCTTACAGATTTGCTGACACGGACATGATTTGCAATCCAAATGGAGAGCTGGGCTGACATCATTTGTCTTAAACATGCATTCTCATGTGAGAATATGACAGATAAACACAGTGCTCCAAACTAACGCAAAGACGTCAACTGAACCTTTTGATAAATATAAAAAAAAAATTCTCCTACCATGTAAGAAATATCCAGGCTGGCAGGCCAGGCAGCGCTTCTCACTTCTGCAGTCAGTGCACGGTGTCGGACAGGGGAGGCACATATACCTGTCCCGGTCCTCGTAGGTGCTCTGTGGACAATGTCGTCGACACTGGTGCCTAAATCTGTTAAAATAAATGGAAACATTAAGAATTTCCTCTGATTTACTCATCTATAACTCCGGAAGAAAAACAAAAGAGTTGGTATTGGTGTAGTGAATGTAAAATGGGGGTGATAAATAAGGCTCATGTGATAAGTATGCTGGTAAAACATTTTTGGCGTTCCTTTTACTATACATAACCTCACTCATACATTCATCTTCTGATTGTCCGTTGCCGGGTCGCAGGAGCAACTGGCACCACCCAAATCACATTGCACCGTATTGTGAGCCTTTCTGTGGGTGGTGAGCCCACAAGAAGTTATGTGGGTCGGAACAGTGCATTGCTCAGAGCACCTCAGTGGCAACCTGGCAGCTTGCGGATTTAAAGTCCACTTCCATTACCAATAGGCCACCACTGCCCAGTTATACATAACCTCCTCCAAGGTAATTTACTTATTCTGCAAATTCTTTCCAATTAGGAATTAGCATTACTAAAAACATCAATTAAACACGTAAAAACATTTTCCACATCGGATTCATTAGAATGATAAAATGATTATTGCTTGATTTCTCTTAAATTTCCATCTTGGAACAGAATTATTACAGATATAAAAATGTGCCTTTCCATGAAAGATCCCACCACTCTTCCAAGGATTCTTGTTCTTAAGGATTTGCTTAAGAAAAGAAAATCTTCTTTCTTAGGTTCAGGAAATTATGTGGCCTGTTATTAATAGTCCAACAGCATCACCAGATCTCTCTCACTTATCTTATCTGCCTGTTGGAATTTCACCCGGATATTATTATGATAAAATGTTCCAAGAAAACTAGAGACACACCGGTCGTTCGGCTGCTGATCAAAAACTCTGGGGGGGTTTTGGCTTCAAACGTGAGCTTAATGTAAGTGTTGAGCCTGACGGCTTAATGGCTGGATGATGAATCTGAGCTACATCAAGTCCTTCTCCACTGTGTTCAAAATAAAAACGTGCTCGGGGGGGCGCTGTTGAAAACTAACCAGTAAACTATCCATTATTTTTGATGTTTTATTCTCAACCCAAGCAAATATGGAGTCTATTGTATGATTCTGATTATTTCTTAGATAAAAAATTGGTATAGGAGAATACAGTTTTCACAGGTCAGACAGCCCAGGATTTTGCAATAGCTGCATCTCCATTGAAAACATAAGAAAATGTATTGCAAAACCACTTTACTGTGCGTTGAATATTTCAGCCGCACAAACTCTTCTTTTACAACCTCCATTCAGTAGAAACAACAAGCCAACAGTAGTAAGTGTGTAGCTCTGGGAGACCGACGTCTCCTGTCTCATCTCTGGTCTTTTCTTAGAGAATCTCCCCCCAGAACAACTATGCTGCCCATGTTTATGCGTTGCCAAGGCTTTGGCGCTAAGATGTGGTGGTTGTTTAATCAGGAACAGCTGGAAGCGCCACACATTATCCATCAACTTACGCACAATAGAAGCTGACTGGGACACAGTAAACTACTTAAGAATCTGTGGGATGTTAAACAATCCCACTGTGTCAATATCAGGCGATCCATTTCCAAAAAGAGAAAAAAAAACCCCACAATTATTAGAGTTGCGTTTAAATAAAATAGTATACATTGAAAGTTCATTACTTAAAATATAAAAAAGTAAGTAATGCCATGAAATTATGGGCCAAACTCAATATTTATTAGGTTTCATGTCCAAGCCACCAGCACTGAGCATCACATCTTCCCCACACACTTCTCCCCGAGCACTCAAAGATGTTCACTTGGGTGGCGGGTTAAATTCAGAGCTCACAATTCGTGACTCAGAGTGACAAGGAGTGGCTCCCTCTGACATCAACCAGAAACTAATGAAGTTCCTCAGTTGAGGAATGAAACGTCTTTCAACTCCAAGAAGGAGTCCAGTTGCTGACAACGTACCCCTTTTTGAATGACAAGTGCCTTCCCTCACTCTTAATAGAAATAAAGCCACACAGTTAAACAGATCCCAACCCCCTTGCTGCAGTTCGGCACCAGTCCACGGGTCAATTTATACCAGGTGCACAGAAAGGATGCATAACTCATATTATTCTTACTTATCTAATTCTTTAAGGGAACACATCATACATTACTGCTAAATTAAAACCCTGGCGCAAAATGGACAAAAAACAAGCATCTTTGGAAAGTTTCTTAGAGCAGTGGTAGGACAGAAGAAGACCCTATGTCTTTAAAGAAAAAGAAAGCAGTATTTAACATTTCTACTTGGTACAAGGATTTATTGCGACAAGTTGTTCCCATTGTAATTGACCCTTGGGTTCCTACCCACTTATTTTGTGATACGCGGGCCACAGAAAGTAATAAAATCTGATTCATGGGCCAGGTCAGGATTAGAAAGATCTAGTATTTTCGTGAACTAAGATAAATGATGGGTAAAGTATAGAATAAAGCCAAAATGCTTTAAGCCTCTTTAGACTATTTATTGAGGAAATGCTGATTTTGCAGGGAAAAGGTGGAAGGATAACGATAATATAAATTAAAAGTATAACTTGGACAAGTCTGGCCGCATTGTAATGCCAAACGGGCCACATTCAGCCCCCAGGACATAGTTTGCCGAGGTCTGTGTTAGAGCCTGAATACGAACAGTTTAATTATTGAATATGAAACGCAGGTCATTGAATGTATGCCTTGAAATACTTGCGTATTTGATGACGTTTGGCAGCTCTTATTTTCTGTATCATATGTAAGAAGTGGTCAAAGGATGTCACAATTCAGAAGATAGGCTGTGAAGTGTTTTCAGTGCTCTCTGCTGAACTATGCAGGAATGACGAGTGAATTATGAGTAAAAAGAAAAGAAAAAAGGTAGGTTCAAAACTACCTTTGGAATCTGTGAGGAAACCTCTGTTCCATTCGTCTCTAAAGATGAATATGTAAATAAAGGTCAACCAATTATTTCAGTGTAGGTGATGGTAGAAGGATAGTGTGCAACCAAGTGGTGGATTTCCCTTCAAACCTCCACTGCTGTGACTAACAATATCAGTGAGAGAAGTCAAGATGATGCACCCTATATAATCACACCCTTGACTGCCCGTGCTTTCCACTTCTTCTTACTCTTTTCCCCCCTCTTCTTCACTTCCACCTACGCAACGCACACACACAAACCACCCTCTGTCCACTGTGAAGCCGACTTCTTTTCTGTGCTCAGGTAACAGAGCGTGTATGGCTCAAAATGGAGGGTTAGCCGACTCATATGATACCAGTGGAACGAACCCGAGGGAGGGGGACACACACAATTTATGACCTGTTCTACCTCTCCAACCTGAGCTTTGTCCCTCGGTCCAGATGGAAAATCAGAAACACAAGAGTAATGTTACCGACATTGTTCTGTCCGCAGTGGTTTGGGGCAGAGGTTAGTTGTTTTGTTCTGTGCAGCATCGCAGTAACGATGCAAATTCAAACATATACAGGTGTCAAGTGTTTTTTTCCCCCCTGATTGGTGTTCATTATGCAGCAATTGTGATGATTGCAAAGAACCTTTAGCGCCACTGCTGTACAGTGGAGCCCCTACATATCAGCTCCCTGTCGTACAGGTTGTCCAAGTTACAAGCAAGTCTTGCAAGATTTTCTTTTGATACAAGGGCAAATCTATATACAAGTGCTCAACCAAGCTCAATTCTTCAACTTTAAATGCACCGTCTCACTAATTTGTAAAATTTTAGATGTAATAATTGAGACCATTGATTTTGCTAAATAATAGCATATTTCTGTGGGTCTGGTAGAAATTAATAGTTGTTTGTCATTTTTAGTGGGGAAAATACAATCTGGATACGAGTGAATTGAAATAGAGTAATACTCGAACACCCAAGGGTGGTCATTTTGACCCTTTTGATCTTGCCAATGAAATGTTTATGGTAAGTGAACAAAAACAAAACAAATCGTGTATTATATCACACTAAAGAGTCAGAACAGAAGTCTATGTGTGCGTTTATAGTTTGACTATTTTGGTTATTACACCAATTTATCGTTATTGTCATTTTTACTTTATTGGGTTATAAAGTGTGATGAATGGTGTGAGTCCTGGATTTACGATTACGTTATATTAGGCGATATTAAAAAAAAAAAAACATCACTAGATTTTCGCGTCAAAATGACAATTGCACCATTTAAGTTAAAAGCTGCCCTGACCGTTGTACGAGTGCTGACTTCATAATGACTGTTTTTTTTTTTTTTTAAATCACGGGTGATAATACAACAAAGACCGACAATTAAAGTAGAGGGCATGTACTTACAGGAAGTAACCTTCAACGCAGCTGTTGCAGATCTCAGGGTCTTCTATGCACAGACAAGACAAGGTGACTCATTAGAATTCACAAAACCAAAGTGCAAACACACACTTTTGTTATTACATTGTCACCATTTTATACCAGAAGAGACAGGATCCTTGTGGAACCTACCGGTAGAACATGTGTTGCAGCCCATCTCACAGTCAATGCACTCCCCTGTGTCAGGGTCCTGCACCTGCCCTGGAACAAAGACATCCATCAGGTGTTCACAGTGTCTTCCTCCTCTCTGGTCTCAGGCCAGTTCAACAGAGACGCTTTAGAGTATTTACCTGAGTTGCAGGACACAGTTTGGCAAACCCCGTTCTGAAGTTTGTAGCGCTCCTGACATTTTGCGCATATGTTGCCATCTGTGCACAGTTCACAATTGGCTATGCAGGGCAGGCACGCGTAGTGACCTCTGTCAGGGTAGAGTCCCCGGGGGCAATGCGTCCGACAGCGACCTTGGTTGAGGAAACGTTCCTGTCCATCTTTGTCTGAGGAGGAAGACCAGGAGAAGATGTTCAAACATACGGCCTCTCTTCTCTTCTACCCACCTGAATATGCTCATTTTTTTATTTTTTTTTTTAACTTCAAGAATTTCTGCAGTTGGAGTGCAACCTTGGACTTATATTTAATGGGTTGCAGGGACACAAGAAATGGCTCAGGCAACTATCAAAAGGAAGGATAAACGTCCTTGAGTGCAGAAAGCCAAAAGGATGAAAGAGAGTGTGGTTGAATTCATGGCTATGGACGAACAGCTAATGAGTCTGACCATTTTGTTGTGCTACTGCATGTCCTATCATCTGACGCTTTCACATTTCCAACACAGCTGGAGCGGCACAGCAAATATGAGCAGAATATTTATTAATTCCCAAAGATTTAGTCTTTGAATGAGGAAAAAAATGCCTAAAAGAGCAGTGATTACATTCTTGGATGATCCAAGGATTTATTTAAGGGGTTGTAAAAACATGTAGTCTGTCATTAGAATGTAGAACTCTTAATTTTTATGATTTTTTTTAACTTGTAGTCTATTGACGTACTCTTTAGAATTTTTTACAACAATAAACAGGATGAGCAAATTACCATACCACAGAAATGATATTTTTATGATACAATTGAAGAAGAACGATACAAACCAGATCGATGGAGGTAAGGAAAGAGGGATGGATGGATGGATAGAACTTATTAACCCCTCATCCTTTGGGTAATTGTGGATATAAATAAATGTTTACTAAAAAAATAAATAATGTTAATTTAAATCAGTCAAATGACAAACAGTAAAAAAAAAAACGGGAAAAAAAGATGCCATTAGTTCCACCCAATCATCTTCTGACTGCAGAGATCTAAATGATCAGGCCTGTATTGGCAGAGATTTGAGAGCAAAGGCTGATAGATCTGAGATCTGTTCCAAAAGTATCCTGTGTGCTCACCACGGCTCATGGCAGAAACACATTTCAAGCCTGATTTTTTTTTTATTTTTCCTGTTCTCTCGGCAGAGAACGAATGTCTGTCAAAAATCATTTTGCAGCACTGGCTACAATCCGGCATGTCGACTGGAGAACGACAATAAATCATCGCCATGCAAGATCACTGCCTGGAGATCCTTCACACAATGTAAACAAGGCCCAGCAGGGGCAGATGAGGGATCAGAGCTGATTGGGTCGTGCACCCTGCATAATTATCAATATTCCGCCACCTGCCACTGGCCGAGCTGTGGCACCTGAGGCATCCCTGGAAGCACGTGAGTAACTGCGTCGTTTCATCTGCATGGAAGACGTGTGAGGCAGGGATGAGAAAGACCATCACTGCAGCTGCCATTGTCTTCATAACCAGTTCCCAGACACAGAACAACAGCAGGTACAGAGTTATGGTTCCTAGTTGAACAACAGCCCACTGGGCATGAACAATGGCCAATGCACCTCACTGGTTTACTTAATTTGTTTCTCAAAAGGACACCAGAAACCCCCCACTCCGGATCCAAATTGGGGGAGAAAACAACAGAATTATGGAATGCATTCTGTTGTGATTAAGGTTTAATAAACCGAAGGATCTTGGAGGTTTACCGCTGAAGCCCAGTGAAATGCAACAGTAACACTTGAAGCCTCGGGAGATGTTTCTTTCCTCTGACAAAGGCCCCATTCTGACATGATCAGATTACACTGTGAAAACCAGAGGACGAGGATCACACCTTCATGTCTCACCCATTTCAAAGGTATTTCAGAATCAACAGGCTTTTTTTTTCCCAGCCGACTGATTTGTCTGAGCAGCTCCGACTGTCCTTCCTATTCTAAGGCACCAACTCTGACACGACTCTGCTTTGACTAACCTTAAAAAGAAGACAAGAGAAAAAGAAAAGAAAAAAAAAACACACCCCACCCCCTCTCAGCTGGATTAATGACTCACTGACAGGGTTTTTCTTTTATTCTCACATTTGTGGGGCCACACAGGGGTGTGTTGACCAGTGGCAAATAAGTAACAGGAAGTAAATTAACACGTTACAATGGTAAATTCCACAACATGGATGTTTCCTAACTTTCAGCTCGGGTAGAAAAAAAACTCTGAATTATCACTTATAAAAGCAGAAACGACACGCAAGTACATCCAATCCCTTTATGTTCTGTGTTATTTCTAATGTTCCTATATCAGATCGAGTCAGCAGACACATGCTGATGAATGTAAACCTGGTCGTGCTGCGTTCAAAGTGCGTGCATCAGAAATGAAGCTCACCAACTCCACAGGTAGTGCATTCAAAAAGCTCGTGTCCGTCGCACTCGGTGCAGGTGGGATGGCAGAGGACACACTGGCTCTTCAGCATGAACTGACCGCTCGGACACGGCGACGGAGGTTTGCACACAATCCACCCGACACTGCAGAGAAGGATCGGCAGGGCAGCAGCGGCGGACCTCATGTCTGCGGGCCCGAGGACTTTCACTGGAAGTGGTGGTAGTGGTGGTGGTGGGGGGGACCGCGCGCAGCCGTGCTCGTCTCCAAAGACGCAGTGTCCGCGCAGCAGCAGCACCAGCAACAGTGTGTGTGCTGCTTCCCAGATCGATACCCCAGCTGCGTTGTTACAGGCTGGACCAGTTCATTCAAGCGAGACCCAAGACAAAAAGCAGGGCTGCGGTCAGCGCGTATGCGGAGAATGGAAAAGCACAATCGGCAGCGGCTGAATGGGTGCGTGTTTGCAAAGCGTTCGCTGCTGCTTCTCTGATTGCAAACAGGGAGGTTCCGCCCTCCGTGACCACAACACCTGATACACCTGCGACTGCAGACATCCCACCTGCAGAAACTCGTTTTAGGGAACTTATCCCCTCATGGCGTAGAACCAGAGATCGGGATTGGTGTCGTGACTGGAAAACATGTAGATAACTTTTAGTCGCGGACTCAAATTATAGCCAATGGCTGTAAAGGGAATACATAGGAAAATAATGCACTCATTAATTTTCCAGTTCAAGCACACACTGACATTGATTTACGCACTCCAGTCCGGTAGGTGGCAGTAGTGACATCAGCGCAAAATGAAAGAATTTTAATAACACTGTACTAAGACTCAAATACCTTTCTTTAGACCCAAGGACTACTTTTCAATCAAACTGTAATAAATCAAACTATTCAGCTCTTCTATGAGGGGGAGAAAAGGTGGTGAGGGAGCATGAGCAATATTATATATATAATATATATAAATAGACTATGTATAGATTTATAGACAACAAAGGACTGAAAATGTCTGTAATATATATATATACAGTATAATATATATATATATATAGTTTATTTTCCATTTAAATATACAAAAAATTAAGGTTTTATGCTTGCAATAATTGTTCATTCGCAAGTTTTTTTCCTGGACATTTTGCGTTGTTAAAGTTAAAAGTAAAAACACCAGACAAAATGCCTTCCCAGTGTTTGAACCATGCAACCTGAGAATGAGGTTAAGTATCATCCTCTTTCATTTTAAAGTCAAATAGAGGTCAAATGTTTCTGACACAGACAGCCATTCACCCCCAAAAAGTACACATGTAATATTCTATCCGCTTCTTAACTTCTTATTTCTAAAGGTATTAAGATACAGATAGGAAGAAAAGGAAATTGCTTCGAGATTTTTCATTTGAAATTTTAAAAATATAATCAAACTAATTGGTAGAATAGCTATAAACAAAAAATGATAACATAGAATAGAATACAATACAGTATGTACATCCTTTCCATCTCCCCCTGTCCTCTGTATCTTCTACTCTGACTACAACTAACTCCATGTCCTCCATCACTGCATCCATCAATCTCCTCTTTGTCTCCTACCTGGTAGCTCCATCTCTAGGATAAATCTTCTACCAATGTATCCACTGTCCCTCCTCTGAACATGTCCAAACCATCTCGAACTGCCTTCTCTAGCTTTTTCTCCAAACCTTCCTGTCTGTGTTGTCCCTCTAATGATCTCATTTCTGATCCTGTCCATCCTTGTCTCTCCTAAAAAGGAACCTCAGCATCTTGGGCTGGTCTCACAACTGTCCTGTAAACCTTTTCCTTCAACTTAGCTGGCTCCTTCTGTCACAGATCACTCCTGACACTTTTCTTCAGTTGCTCCATCCTGCCTGTACTCTATTCTTCTTCTCTTGTTCACAGTCCCCACTGCTCTGAACAGTTGATCTTCAGTATCTAAACTCCTGCATCTTCTCAATGTTCTACCTTTCGTTCACACACCTGTTTTGCTGCGACTGACCTTCATTCCTCTTCTCTCTAGTGCAAACCTCCACCTCTCCGTGTTTTCTGTCGTTGTTCATAATACTACTATTAATGTAATTTCTGGAATATGTATTGACACTGTTTGTTTTTTGTTTACGAAGTGTTTTGCTGTAGGTTGTTTTTATTTCTCCGTAAAGAATTGGAATTTTTTTTTCGTTGTAACCGAATCCGGTCTTTGTATTTTTTTTATGCAGAAATGCCGGCCTCTTGTGGCTAATAACTGGAAGTGTACCTGAAGGCGTATGCCTCCTCGTCGGCTGACGTCAGCGGCAGCAGCTGGTGGAGGGGGCGTGACTTAGTTCTGCTGCAGCGGAGAAATATGACATGGGGCTGAGCGAGAGAGAGGGGGGAGAGTGAGAGACGCTGGCAGGATTTAACGGTTCGTCAGAGGTCTGGACACACAACGCTAACGATGGGGAGTTAATGAGAGGAGAGAGAACGGTAAGAGAAAACGCTGCTGCCTTTACAATTTTCCCCGGTCCCCATTACCGCACACAGCGGCGCACGCAGGCCGATTCGGTGGCTACGTTTGACGGCGAACACAAAAGGCTGTCACTGCAGACAGGTGCACCTGCCTTGATGCCTGTACGTGTCTCGATGTGAACAACTTGTTTTTTTTTTTTGCAAAGAAACCCTATTGAAATTGTAGGTCGATAGCGAAGGAAATGGCTGGACAGGCCACAGCTCACATTATAGGTCTGTGGCCATTGTATTGTCTGGATCCTGTGTACATGGTACTGAAGCTGCAATCTGCATGCTCACTCACAGAGATTGTTATATATATATATATATATATATATATATATGATGGGTTTCTGTGCTTCCTTGGTTGATGTGTGTCTGTTCATACAGTGCAGAACATGGTTCATCAGGTTTCTACATCCTTATATCTTGTACAATGGGCTTCAATGATAACTTGGTCCAGCCTCCTGTCTGCTTCCTTCACCCTTCCGTTTCCTGGCCTGGTTAATTTCTCCCAACTATCTTTGTTAAATCTCACGAGGGCCCCCCAGTTATTACCGTAAGACGGTAGGAGCCTTATTTACATCGCCCCGTGAAGACCCATTAAGCGTGTCAGTTATCAAAATTGGGAACATTAGTGAGGTCTCTGAGGGTTTCATTCATGCCATATTCCAGATGATGATTTACACCCAAACCTAAGCTTGAGCGGCGTCTCTCCCGACCGCTGCCTCGTCTACATTTTTTCCACTTAGTTTTGTTGAGACAGTCAGCTGACAGTGGTCAAGTGTGATTTGTAGATAACTCCTAAATGATGAGGCAGAGCTACAAAACAAGGCCTGTGGTTGCCAGGCCCCTGGCACCGCCAGACGAGGCCAAGTCAGGCCAGCACCACAGAGGGGCTCCAGCACAGCTTGATACTGGGGGGGAAGAAATGGGTTTTCTTGGCACCTGATCTGTAAATTTCCACAATGAATTCTCTTCCTGTCTACAGGCCACAAGAAGTCACGTTATTATGATGACTGGCTGTTGACTGTTGTATTGTCATCTGAGCCGACAATGAGTGACGTACTATTTTTGCCAAAGTCTGTCCACTCAATAAGCATATTTAGCTTATCATCTTTCACTGTACTATGGGATAGAAAAGTGTCAACTAAGATGAAGGGAAAGGTTTACAGGACAGTTGTGAGACGAGCAATGATGTATGGTTTTGAGACACTCGAAATAGGTAGAAGACAGGAGGCAGAGCTGGAGGTGGGGGAGTTAAAGATGCTGAGACTCTCTTAAGAAGTGACTAGGATGGACAGGGTCAGGAATGTGATTAGAGGGACAACACAGACAGGAAGAGTTGGAGAAAAAGCTAGAGAAAACAGATTAAGATGGTTTTGACATGGACAGAGGTTGGACCGTGGTAATATTGGTAGAACGTGGCTAGAGATGGAGCTACCAGGTAGGAGACAAAGAGGAGAGTGGTGGATGCAGTGAGGGAGGACATGGAGGTAGTTGGGGTTAGAGTTGAGAATACAGAGGACAAGGTGAGATGGAAATTGTTGACTCGCTGTGGCAACCTCTGAAAAAAGGGACAAGTCAAAATGAGAAGAAGAAGAAGAAGCTTTCACTGTACTAAAGACATAACGTGGTATGATTCATCGGCATCTGATTGACAAGGGCACCTTTTTAACGGGACACTCACAAGCACCTGGGGGCTTAATGTCTTGGAAGTGGTGGACGGGGCGGGGGGTCCGTTTTTCCATGCATGAGTCCTTCAACTTAAATCCTTTGGGGCAGATGATGACATAAGTCAAGTGGCCACAATAATCACAACCCAATCATGGCAGGGCTTTGAAGTTGTCCCTATTACTCAGACATCTCCACAGGTGGGGGAACAATGTTAAGTGCTGTGTTTGTAGGCTGGTGGAGGTCAGTGGGAGGGCACGGAGGCCCCCGGTTGGCCCACAACCGCCGCGGTTTTACTCGGGTCTAAACATGTACCAGAGTGGGAAAATACCTGCGTATCTGTATGAAAGAAGGTGAATAGTAAATCTAAATAAGTGGCACAAAAACTGGGTCAAATGTCTTGCACCATAGAGTTGTGAAAATGCATTACGCCAGCTATTTCCTCCCTGGCTGCAGCCTGATGAGGGGGTTTCACATGTTGAGTGCAGTAACGATGTCGGAGAAATTTACATTTTTCAGCCAGGTTCAGTTTTACTCACCTTTGATGGAATTTGTCTAAAAATGTGGGACATAACTTGGCCAAGCCTAAACTAAAGCTGGGAATATTTCGCAACCCAGGAAACCTAGACTACATGTAGGTCATATACATCTGGGATAATTTTTTTTTTTATGGTACTCTGGAATCTAGATTACTAAATATGTTAACTTGGACCTAGAGTACGTAATCGACATTGTCTGTTCAATAACGTGGTTTTACTGTAAGAAGGTCATGATTGGTGTATGGAGTAGTCTGAGATGTTGGCTGAGATGTAGCCTATGGAGTCAAGTTTGCCTTGTGAGTTAATGACAACCATTTTAAAACAATTAGGTCAGGAAATACCCTAGAGTATATGTGTAATAATACATTTACTTTGCAACAATAATTGAATCTGCTTCCTTTTTTTGATTTTTTTTTTTTTATATGGATTACATTTGGTTGGTGTACACGACATATACAGTGACAGGCCATTAGTACTTTTTAATGTAAAAAAAATGAGTGATTTTGATTTGTGTTTTAAACTTGATCAGATGGTTGAACACAATCACTTGAATTATCTGACTGGCTTTAAGAGATTCATTGAATTTAGCCAGTGTAACTATTGATCTATACTTGATCTACTTGGGACCTATAGTCTATACCAGTGGATCTCAACTGGTCTCACTCTGGGACCCACATTTTCCTGTGGTCATTAGGTCGCGACCTACTCTCATAAAATCCAACCAAGCAAATTAATTTTCTTTCAAATCACTTATTTTCATATACTCATTTTGTTGTGCCTTTCAAAATAAGAGATTTTCTAAAATAAACCCATTCAGAAAGGGTCCGCAACCCACCAGTTGACAACCACTGGTCTATACCAATCCATGGACATTATTTATAGAACTGCAGGCAACTGGTTCTTATGTCCACATTATTTGAGGCCAGCCAACACAGTTTTGACTGACAAATGCTGTTAGATCAAAATAGAATATTTCGACCACTCTGCCGTTTTCTTTAATTTCTTGTTCATTCTAATGCCTGGAATTATAAAATGTACTTTTGTTTACATGATAATGGACAATTATAACGATAACAACTCAATATAGTTTAATTTCAGAGCTAATATCTAGCATTTTTCCGTGGTTTTCTTGATAGTTACCAAAATCAAACAAGGGTGTACTACACATTTATTCCATAGACATGTTCTTGGGAGGTTTGAATGCATAATCTATACAATTTTGGTGCATTCAATGACCCAAATCACCAGTCAGCCACAATCTCACTGACAACTGAACTAAGCATTAGATGAGATTTTCCAGGTTATATAAAGGCCAAATTATCATATTTTCAATGTGCTTCCAGTTCTTACTTCCTCTGTCCCCTGAAGATGGTTTTAAGACCCAGACAGCGGGTGGAGTTTGATTACAGTAGTAGTAATTTTATATTGTAGGATGTGAGACGTAGTGAAAATAGTAAGATATTATATTTTACAGATCTTCTTTCGTTGCGTGAAACTGTGTTCGTCCTCCGACAACTGTGTCTGGGTTGCTTTCCTGGACTAGTGAGTTTTTATTTAAACTCGGTCAGTTTGTTGTTTTTATTTCACCTATCACTCAGAATTTTTTCAGGTTTAAGAGTTGAACTCCCAGAACATTGCATTTGTATCGCAGTGTAGTTCAGGTGTTACTGGAAATCTTCTTTTTATATAGAAAAATGTACCTTGCTATAAGATTTTTTTTATCTTTTATGTACATTTTCCCAACTAACAGTTTCATTACTGTGGTACACTTGAGTTTTCCCCTTGGCCATATTTTCCTCTTTTCCCAGACAGACATTTTTTATCACAAGGCTCAATGTTCTTGTGCTAATTGGAGATGAATGAGAAGCATAAGAGCTGCCACAACAACATTGCAGTGAATGCTGTACAGTGCTCACACTCAATGCCGTGCCTTATTTTGTGTGTGAGGTTGTAGGTCCTACTTCCGTCCAGCTTTAACAGTCTGGCATAATGAGGTTTTCTTAGAAAATACAGAAAATTAGCTTTTCTTTCACCCTCCTTCTCCCTTTCCTGTTGAGTCATGCGTCATTAGGAGCACTATTGCATTTCACTTCATGTCAAATCAGTGTCACATCATGTCAGAGACAGTGTCACAGCCCCATCTGGCCTTAACACAAGGATAGGTTCCCATCCTGACATCCAGCATTCAATTTAGATTGAAGTGTATCAAACAACATGTTTGACTTCCAGCCACTCTCTAGCTAATGTTTGCTACCATTCAGACTAGCACGGTCGTGGAAAAAAAAATAAAAAATTCTGTTGATGAAAGTAAAAGTCACAGTGAAACCTCTTTCATGTCAGGTCTGAGGGGTGTCCTAAAGGTGTCTTTAGAGTCCAGGGTTCAATTCTAAGTGAAGCCAAAACTGGACATGCTTTTCGGAAAATGTTTCTCCTCTCATCCAGGAGGCTTCTTTCGTCCTAACTGCTCTAACTGTATATACCGTGAGTGAGGAGAAAGGTGTGTTTCAGGCCCCTCTTGTTGTGCAGACCTGGGTTCACCTGTGAATTTTGTTAACTGTTGTTCAATGTGTATAGATGTGTTGTTACAGTCACCGTCAGAGTTGTTTTGGTCACACTTGAAGGCTACAAATGACTTTTTGGAGACTACGATGTCTAAATTTCGTCCAGGGAAGACAGAGTTTTTGAGGTAAAATACCCAAGAGATTAAGATAACATTGACACAACATTGGGTTACACACATCAGAGAGATGTGTGACCCAAACTAACAACCCATGAATAACACACCTCAAATGTGCGCCCAACAGGAGGTACCTGGAACACCCAGTAGTAAAAGCCAAAAACATAATTTTGTTTCTGAACACAAATGCCTGTTTAAAAATGATGAAAACAGATTAATTCCTGTTTTTTTTCTGTTCTTCCTGTGTAGCCTACACTCAAAGTCATTCGTCTCCCAAAAAGTCTATGGAAGCCAGGGCTTTGAACCAGAATTTTGTGCCCGTTGGTTTGCAACAGAAACGGTATTTTAACGGTTCTGGTTTTGGGTTCCACCAGTGGACAGTGAGGCTGGATAACTGGTTAAAACAAATATTATTGTTCCTGGATTGTTTTAGGAGACAAATGACGATGACTGTGGGCTACACAGGATTTGTAAAGAACAAAATAAAACAGATATTAACCTATAATTATTATTTTTTAGATTACTTTTCAGGAACAAAAAAAAATCTCTCTGGTTTTGTTTCCAGTTTTCGTCCCTTGAACCAGTTCATTCCCCAATAGTGGTGATAGTAATCCTCCCCTGTAAGACATCTTCAGAAAAATACATCTGTCAAATGTGTAAACATGAATTGTAAATAAAGGAAAAAGATATAACACCGATTAATTTGACATCACAGCTAGTCATCTCTACAGTACACTAGAGATGCTAAATCATAAACGGCAACAAAAAATAAGAAAAGCAAACGTTCCAACTTGGCAAATGTGCATCATCAGTCGACAGCGTCCTTTAAAATGTCAGTTATGTTACCAGCCTGAACATCTTTCTTTCACACTCCACCTACACTCTCTGGGTGGATGCTGTGTGGGTGCACTTGACGAAAGTTTAAGGAACATACATGGCTCATTATACTGGGTCTGTTGGTGTATTATTGACTCATACATATGCACGTCTTATCTGATACGGTATTCACTAAAGGCTTTTTTGTAAAATAGTGAGAACGTACATTGGTTAATTGGTTAGTTTATGTTATATTGTATGTGTTAAACTCAAGGCCTGGGGACCAAATGCGGCCTGCCAAGTCATTTTGTATGGCCCGCAGGATCTTACAAAACATTTTTGAATGTTAACGTGGAATTTCTTAACCTAATATATGAAAAAGGTGTTATTACACAGCAATTACCAATACATGTTATGTAACAATAATAAACTGCAGTAACATGTATTAATATGTTTTGGAGGAGTTACATATACAGTCTTCCAAGTACTACCGGAAATTATTTTGCTGATGTGGCCGCCTGGTAAAAATGACTTTGACACCACTGGTCTAAGTTGACCACAGTCATGGATGTGAGTGGTTGTTTGTGTCTGTACCTCAGGGAGACTGAGACAGTAGGTGGACAAACAAAAAGTCTGTTTTTCTTAGAATTTGTCCAATAGCGAATTCAGCGGCGAAGTAATTAAGAAATAATGCTCTCGAAATGAAAAACCAAGCTTTTGAAGAAAGATGGGGAGGGAAACTCATAATATTGTCTGTACACAAAAACTTTAAAGCAGCTGAGCAGATGTCCTATAGCCCTTGGGCCACATTACGGTACACTGAAAGATGTCTGAGACAAAATCCATGGACAGAAATCTTTCCTTACTGCTTGCACAGCGGATCAACAATTTCCATCTCCCCCTGTCCTCTGTATCTTCTACTCTAACTCCATCTACCTCCATGTCCTCCCTCACTGCATCCATCAATCTCCTCTTTGTTTCCTACCTGGTAGCTCCATCTCTAGGATTGTTCTCCTACCAATGTATCCACTGTCCCTCCTCTGAACATGTCCAAACCGTCTCAATCTGCCTTCCCCAGCTTTTTTTTTCAAAATTTTGTTATCTGACATTTTTGTTCTGCTTTGAGCACCCGGGGAGCTGTGGATGGGGACAGTGCTTAGTGGACCTCAGTGATTACTTGGCAGTAGGGGGATTCGAACCGGGAACCTTGTGGACCCGAGTCCGCTTTCTTGACAGCTAGGCCACAAACTGCCCCAACTGTGACAAGAAATGTAGTCACTGCTTTACGCTGTTCTCTTCCTTGTGGATTTGGAACTGGACTGGGGTCCGGTGGGTTCCAGGTTCGAATCCGCCAACTGCCAAGTTACCACTGATGTCCCCTGAGCATGGTACCATCCTCACTCACTGTTCCCTGGGTGCTCAAAGTGACGTGGAGCACAATGTCACAATGTCAAGGAGTTTTAATTTCCCTTTCTTTGACTCCAAAAACACAGGTGCACCATGTGAGTTCCCTGTAAAAGTAAGTTTGTTTCAGTTGTTTACCTCCACCACTAGACTCTCGCAGGTCTTTGTCATCTGAGATCCTTCCAAGGTGTGTTTTAGGTGTATGTTCTTGTAAATGACCTACATACGGCGCCTACAATCTGGAATAAGATATCTGTGGCTGTATATGATTGCAGGGCGAGGCTACAGTAGGTCACCGGTAGCGTGTGGCCTGTTTACATGGTAACTGTTTGCGTGCTGGTAAATTTGATTTCAAGTTTCAAGAGCTTCTCTCTCTGTTCACTGGGGGAAGCTATTCTTTTGTCCCCATTAAGTTCTGTTCAATATGGCCACGCATTCCCATTGTTGTAGTGGTCAGCGGGCCTGCCCCAGGAACAGAGACTCCTGGGTTTAATTTCTAGAGGAAATACATGCTGGACAGTAAATCCTCATTTTGTCGTTTTTTTTTTTGGATAAAAATGTCTGCTAAATGCAGAAAAAATATAAATATATCCCTTACTTATATTTGTTGTATTTACTTGGAAAGGAGAAGCCACTAAATCTGAAGTTTTAATTTTTTTTTCCCCTGTAGCAGGGGTCTCAAACTTAAATAGGTTTGTCATATCACCAAAGGACCACATTAGCAGTTATTGTTCAATACAGAAGAAAAAAAAGGTGAAAATGAAATTTCGTACTGTAATACAACACCTCCAACAATGTGCATCCAACAAAACCATTATTTAGCATTGACTTGCAGTAGAATCCTTCTATAAACCAAGTGGGCCCCGCTAACATTCAACTTTCACAAGTTGTGGGGGCCACAAAATATCGCACCACGGGCCACGAATGGCCCACGGGCCGCAAGTTTGAGACCCCAGCTTTACAGCAAAACAATCTATAAGGTTGAGGCCAAATATTATGTAGCTTGTTTCCAGATACATGCCAGAAATAATATATGTTCGGTCGGTATTCATTAGTTTTTAAATTTGTTACTTTAAACTTTGTAGTATAGTATTTTATACAGAACGAAATTCTCTAGAGTGTAATAAGATTTCGGTTCATAAGGATGGCAAGGTTTGACACGTGATTTCATCAGACCAATCCAGTAGATTGATAACAACCATCAGGCAACATGGCTGCCTCCATGGTTTTTCTTAATGTTACAAATACAGAGGAATTCTTCAGTTTTCTTCTTTCTTCTCCCTTTGGCTTGTCCCCTTTTTCATGGTTGCCACAATTCTCCAGTCTTCTACAGTGGACGAATGGATTCTAAACAGTGCTTCATACAAACACTATTCTTGAATGAGTTGAAACATTGAATTAGGCCTAATTTAATGACACTTAATACATCCTGTATTCTTTGAAATATCGAATGTCAACTCTGATCTGGACCAGCACCCGTCTACACCTGGTCTACCGTCCACTGCAGCATACATTGAATTTGACTTCAAATATTTATGTTTTGATGCATTTAGTGCAATTTGACAATTCTCTGCAGCCAGCACACACGCTGTGCACACAGTGCAACAGTGAGATGTAAATGTGACATTATTGCCTGTGGCAGCATGTCCCTCTCATAGCATGTGAAACGAAGTTGCTGGACTTTGATGTGAATTTAGAGGAGAATTTAGAAAACGTAAGGGGAAATTGTTGGGATTTTTTTCTTTTTCATTACTATGTGGCTTCATGACAGACTGTCTGGGAGTCAGAAGCCTCCCACTCTTTGTCAGTGCCATGCAGTGTTTTCTCCCCCTCTCTTTCTCTCTTTCTCTCCTCTCTGTCCTTCCATTTCTTCATCTTTGGTTGTTGGGACTCAGCAGTTGATTTCTCAGGGGTGCTTTGAGGGCACAGAAAAGTAAATGCAACTCTCCGTGGGCCCTGAAGGCAGCAGCAGATTGACCAGTCGGTCCACAGTAATAGAGGGATAAAGTGGGACTCACTTTCTGGTGGCGACTGCAGGGAAAATGTGATGAGCCTGAAGAGCCCTCACTTGAACGTGTCACCCATGATGAAATGACTCACGGCTTCCAAAGAATACAACGCTGTAGTGTGAGCTCACATTTGCCCAGGCACGTAATCAATCAAAATGAATCCTGGCTTCTATTGTTAACGAAGGTGGAGGAGGAGAAGGAAGAGGAGGAGGAGGAGTGGAGTCTGCAGCTCATGTGAGGATGAATAGAGAGCAGAGCTCCTCCCACTCTCTGTAGAAACCATTGATTTAATCTTGTTCTCTTGAGCAATGATTGTAAACCCTGGACAAGTGCTTCTTTTTGGTTGTTGTAATTGTAATCCATTGCAGGTTTCTCATGTTGTCTTCAAAGGTAAGTGCAAGGGTTGATTATTAGCTGATAGAGTGGTGGGTTTGATCAGTTCGAGTGCACGGTTGTCCGAAAGGAGCGATGATGTTCAAAAACATCTTAATCAAGGAGTCTGCTCACTCCTTACAGTGGTGGAAAAAAAAGTTTTCAAACTCCCCATCGGCTCTACTGCACGCTATTATCAGAGCTACTAGATATCAATTTAAATTCTGATAGTCTATTTATTATTTTGTTCAGTTTTGACCAAATTCTCTGTTATTTGTTGATTTTGAAGAACCAACAAAGTGAAACCATCAAAAATTTAGTATTGTTCTTTTTTTTTTCTCTTTTTTAAATTTAAATAAATATATAATATTTGAGATGGTGTTAAATTTAGAGGTGTCCAAAGTCTTTTTTTCCGACTACTGAAGGTGGTTTCTGCTTTCTCCTGTTTTCAACAGCTGAATTTGACAGAATGTAGAAAAATATTGAATCAACATAAAATAGTCACATTTGTTTATATTTATAAATGTACTGTCCTAACTCTTCTTTTCTTTTCGTCTGGTCCCTATTTTCAGGGGTTGCCACAGCAAGTCAACAATTTCCATCTCCCCCTGTCCTCTGTATCTTCTACTCTGACTCCAACTACCTCCGTGTCATCCATCAATCTCCTCTTTGTCACCTATCTGGTAGCTTCATCTCTAGGATTATTCTTCTACCAATGTATCCACTGTCCCTCCTCTGAACATGTCCAAACTATCTCGATCTGGCTTCTCTCGCTTCCTGTCTGTGTTGTCCCTCTAATGACCTCAGTCCTGATCCTGTCCATCCTTGTCTCTCCTAAAGAGAATCTCAACATCTTTAACTCCTCCACCTCCATCTCTGTCTCCTGTCTTCTACCTATTCCTAGTGTCTCTAATCCATCCATCATGGCTGGTCTCACAATTGTCCTGTAAACGTTTCCCTTCACCTTAGCTGACTCTCTTCTATATCAGATCAGTAAAACACTTTTCTCCAGTTGTTCCAATATGTACTGTCCTAACAAACGGTATATTCTCAAGTATTCTGACTGTGCTGCCGTTCTCAGTGTTGAATTTGGAACTCAGTTATTTTATGGTTTTAATGTATCCATTAAACCAGCAAAGTACCTATTGTTGTAGGATGTTTTTCCCCTGTGGCCATTACTGAGAGGGTGGCTTGACATTTAGCTGTACACAAGAATGTGAATGAGTCCCAGACTGGGCTGAATGACATCTTTTATTAGTGGCCGCCTGTGTGTTGGCTGAGCATTGTGAGGGCACAAGTTGAAGCGTGTTGAGATTTGTACAAAAACAGAGTTGACGTGGACCCTCTTGTGTTTTCACACTCATGCAAATCATACGGGATACACTCAGACAAACAGTATCTAACCTCGTCCCACTCCCCTCAGCCACCTGACGTCGACTTCATGTAGGAATTTCCAGATTACTCAACTTCTTTTCCTATTTACCTCCTCCCTATTCAAAGTATCTCTGACAGAGCAACGCATGAGTTGCAATGTTTCCATTCACAGGATTTTTAATGTGAGTAATTGGTATTGCTAATAAAGGAACAAAGTTGTTTTTAAGTAGTACCTGTCGGTGTTCCATCGTTCCACTGGGGGTGACGCAAAATGTCCTTAACAGAAAATCATGACACAGATGCACAGAAATGGCAAGAATTTTTACGTTGTATTATTTTATGGAGGTCGGCAGTGGTGGCTTAGTGGTTAAGGAAGCGGGCTTTGGTCAGCAGGGCGTCAGGTTCGAAGCTGCCAGGTTGCCATTGATGCAACTGCGACCTGTCAACGGACATGCAGCAGCAGAAGAAGAAGACTGAATTCATGTTTTATGTAGATATGCCCGGGAAGGAAGTGCACCTACCTACCTTGTGTTACACGTATTCATTTGTCATATTTGATGAACTCCATTCTCTCCTTTTAGATCAAGAGGAAACTATGGAATTTAATTGTAAAAGGCAGAAAAGTAAAGTAAAAAAACAAGTATAATTGAAGCTCATTAGTCATGATATTTGCATGAATGAAGGTCATCCCTAGCCATGCACTCTATGCTGTAGAAGACTATTTTCCAGGCTCCAGCTCTGGAGGAGATGCATTGCCCAAGATTAGCGTATGTGTTTGAACACTATATTCACCTCCCACCCTCTGTGCATATGTGCCTTATGTGTGGGCGATTGCTGCTCACAATGGAGACAGTTATCTGGGCTATAAGTCATCTTATTACAGTAAAAATGTTCTGTTTGTACACATGCATGACAGGAATCTAACCATTAGTCCTTGCTGGAGGCGTGAAAAAAAGAAATCTGCTTTTATTAAATGACACGATATCTTCTGTCTACAAGGAACTAAATGTGCAGATTAATTTTATTGTAAAAGTGTCCAAAAGTCTAAACAGAAAGAGCAGAACTGTGCTAGTTTTCATCTGGTCCGCGATAAAAATGTGCAGCAGTGCGTGGGTTGTTACTTAAGTACTTGACCATGTGTGGAACAATGAGCTGTGATTAAATTAAGAGACAGAGATTCTAATATAAGACATTTTTAATCTTTTTTTTTTTTTTTTTTTTTTTTTTTTTTTTTTTTTTTAAAAAAAAAATAAAAATAAAAGATCAAAAATACAATAGTGGCTCTGTATTTTGATGACAGAATATATTCTTTGAGGAAATTAAATAAAGAAAAAATATTAAAACCATCTATTAAATCAAGAAATAGAACCTGGGACTTTGGAGGCCAATTCACAGGGTGCAAAGACACTGAGAAAATTTCCCAGAATCCCAAAAATATTTTTGAACCAGAAAAAAGCCTTTGTGAAAAAGAAAACTGAATATATATTTTTCCTGTGTTTCAGATTCCTCTGCATCCCCGGGGTCTTTCTCTGTGAAGCCGAAGTCTGAAGTCATGGACTAGAGTTGGGCTTTTCCTGATAGTCCTGTGGTCATCAGATGGCTTCTCAACAACCTGCAGCAAAAATACAGAAAGTAAGTTTGCAATAAAATGTGTTTCCAGAACCTGGTGAACCACCTTGTTCAAACAAATGTGTTTGAACAATAATATCCATTATCAGTTGGCAGGGACAGCAGTCTCCACCCAAATCACAATGCTCCGTACTGTCAGCCTTCCTGTGGGTGGTGAGCTCACTGGAAGTTATGTCTGGAGGGTGCTTTAATCAGAGCACCTCAGTGGCAACCTGTCAGCTGGTGGATTAGAACCTGAAGCCTTAATTGCGGATCCAAGTCTTCTTCCTTAACCACTAGGCCACCACAGCCACCTATTATTGTATTATTACGTGTAATAAATATGTTGTGTCAAACAAATCTAAGTTAAGTTGAGGTCTAACAAAGAAGAAACAACTGTTATGTAAATGATTTGCTTATTTATTCAAGTGTAATCTTTCAAGTTACTTATTTCCACTAAAGCCACACCTACCATTAATTTCACAACATGGGAAAGTGGAGGTGGCGCTAGAGAGAAGAGTGAAGGTCACTTCTAGACAGAGTATATGTGTGTAAATGAGATGGAAAACAGTGGAATGGTGAGGTTACAAGGACGAGAGGTGGAGAAGGTGGAGGAGTTTAGATACTGAGGAACAACTGTTCAGAGCAGTGGAGACTGTGGAAGAGATGAGAAGATTAGAGTGGAGTCAGGATGGAACAACTGGAGAAAAGAGTCAGAAGTGATCTGTGATAGAAGAGAGTCAGCTAAGGTGGAGGGACAGGTTTACAGGACAGTTGTGAGACCAGCCATGATGGATGGATTAGAGACAATAGGAATAGACAGAAGACAGGAGACAGAACTGGAGGTGGAGGAATTAAAGATGTTGAGGTTCTCTTTAGGAGAGACAAGGATGGACAGGATCAGGAATGAGGTGATTAGATGGATAACACAGACAGGAAGGTTTGGAGAAAAAGGTAGAGAAGACAGATTGAGATGGTTTGGACATGTTCAGAGGAGGGACAGTGGATACATTGGTAGAAGAATGATCCTAAAGATGGAGCTACCAGGTAGGAGACAAAGAGGAGATTGATGGATGCAGTGAGGGAGGACATGGAGGTAGTTGAAGTCAGAGTAGAAGATACAGAGGACAGTGGGAGATGGAAAATGTTGACTTGATGTGGCAACCCCTGAGAAAGGGACAAGCTGAATGGAGAAGAAAAAAAGAACAGTGCAGACTTTTAGCGCCTCCTGATGTAAACATACCCTGAAATTATCAGGGCAGGTTTATAAAATTCCAAAGTTTTTGTGAGAAAAAAAAACACAATTGTTATGGTCTACTTTTTAATCAAGCTTTCTTCCGTTCAGCTTGCTGTCTGTCACTATGACAGGATGCCATGTTGTCCACAAGGCAGTCTGGTACACTCTGTGACAAATATGCTAATTGTAATCATGAGTCACAGGAAGCTGGACAGTCCTGGCTTCCTCTGTCCTACATGTCTGTGCTACCGGATAGACAAACATGCACTTGGGTGTTTCTGAGTCATAATTACCTCCTTAAGGGAAGGCTAACTGAGCTGAAGTGTTTCTCTTAGAAAGGTAAAAGAAACCGATCGTGACCGGAGATGTTGTTACGTATTAAACCCACCACTACCTGCCACGAGCATTTTCTGCTGCATAAAGCAATATGGTGATTCAAATTAGCAGCTTATTGTTCTTTGTCAGTATTGACCTTGATTGCTAATCTCTGGACAGAATCAAGAATCAGGACTATGGTCTTCCATGATGGTTTAATGTTCTTAAGGTCAACAGTTTGTACTGTACGGAAGCGTGCTCCCTTATTTAAGAAAAAAAATGGGCTCAGAATCATGTTATTTCGTGATACTATCATGTAATTTTCTACGCAGGTACGTGATGTCTTACGTAAAATGGTCAGTCCACCTGCTAAGATATGGCTTGTTTACAAGATTTAGTTTGATTGTATTTTGATGCTCGGCCTGAGGCACGGTGAGATTATACAAATACTGGGCTCAGTGGATAAGATTTTTATGAGTATGGATGGTACCTAATGTGTTGTTACCTGTCATCCTAATAAACCACATTACCCATAATGCACTATGTGGTAGGCTTACCGGGAGAAACGCTCTTTGGAGTTGCAGTGAAGTTGCATAAACCCACGCTGTTCGTGTCTGTGAAACGACAGGACATAACACCGTAGGAAAAAAAATGATCCGAATCTCTTGTGGCGTCATACTATTACGAAATAACGATCACGAAAAAACGTGATACTATCACGGCCAATTTTTTTTCCTAAATGTGGCAGCAATACGCTTCAATAGTCCTGGCACTATTTTCACTGTCATTCACATGGTTTTATCTGTACTTTTCCTGAAATTGATATGGTTCAAAGCAGGGGTCTCAACCTTGTGGCCCGTGGGCCATTTGCGACCTGTGTAATGATATTTTGCGGCCCCCACCTTGATGTGAAAGTTCAATTTTTAATAATATTTTATAGATTTGGTCTCCACATTTTATGGTAAAGTTCTCAAAACCCTGATCCACAGTCTCCTTCTGGTTCAATGTTGTATTACACATGATCTATGGAAAACTCATTTTTTATCTTTTTTTTTTTCTTTTGTATTGAGCACTGAAAGCTGATTTTTTTTTTTTGGTGAAATGATAGTGTGGGTGGTGACCCTAAACTTATTTGACTTTGAGACCCCTGGTTTAAAGTATCTTTCAATTTAAACCTTTTCTAGAACAACTACAAGACACCAGTTTCGGTTTAATATTAATGTTTGGCCTAAATTATTTTCAATCTAGTGTTTTTTTTTAAGTTTATTGTCCATTGCTTCCAGCCACTGCTGGACAACTACTCGTTGATATTGTTGGAATTACTTCAATTACTATCTGTCTAGGCCTAAAACACCTAAGAAATTGAAATCAAAAGCAGAATGACAATTAAACAGGTGAAAGCAGAAGTAATATACATTATATTATTATACTTCTGCTTTAAGGTGAACAAGCAGGAAGGAGATATTTCACCTGTGTCTCTCTTGATCTGACCTTAAACGTGACATGATGATGTTGAATTTGTGGTTTTGGACCCTTACACTTTAAAAGTCAATTTTGTCCTTCAATCTTTCTGATCAATATTTGGATATTTGGTCAAACTGGACATACTGTATATTCCCCGTAGTTTATATAAGCTCAAAGTATATTGGTTCAATAATGCAACACAATAAAAAAGGAGGAAAGTAACTGGGTCAGCTAAACCTCAGCTTAAGTGCGGCATTAATAATTCATGTGATAAAGACAGAAGATTCCTGGACCTTTTCTCCTCTCCGCTGATGTCGTAGAGCAAGGAGGAGGCATTTTAAAAATCTCCTAATCATGACGGAGTTGATGAAACTAACTATTTCCTGTTTACTTCCAAGGCCATCCTGGTGCACTGTATGTCAGCCTGGCAGAGCGGGAAACAACATTTGTTCCGTCAGCTCTATTCTCAGTGCATCTGTCACTTCACACCACTGATCCAAAACCTGATGGGCAGTCACTCATGTCATGTGGTGCAGTGGCAGAGACAGACAGGGCGGAGCGGGTTGGAGGGGGGGGGCGAGGGTGTTTCTCCATTCCACTCGCTCAGAGACATGGAGGTGCTTCCAGCGTGCTGTCAGGTCTCTAAAGGTTAGACACACCAAACCGAGAAGCCATGAAACTTCCTGCGTCCGCTGACAGAGGGCGAGTGTCAGGACTGTAACCGCGTGGGTGTTTGTTTCCCCCACTGACAAAGCTGCACACTCCGGTTCTGGAATGAAAACTATGCATGGGCTCGTTCATTCCAGGAGCTGAGGGAGGGAGCACTTTTCCATCCTTACAAATGTTGTTTATGGCCCAACAAGGCAGCCCTTGTTGATTAATTAGAACACTGGCGCGATGTGTACCTGCTGTAGCTGTAATGCTCAGTTCAGGAGTTGAGATGATGAAAATAAACACGGCCGTTTATGAGCTCCACGCAGAGTCATTGACTCTCCCAGTTTTATGGTTTGAAAGATTGTTTTATGTTCTTAATCCTAGTTTGTTTAATGAATCCTTTCATTCATTATCTATTGCAGTGATTCCCAACCACTGTGCCATTTAATTGGGCTGAAAATAATGTTTTATTGCATATAATGTTCTTTGTTCGCCTATGCATAAATCACAGACCAAACTAATACGCTTCCTCCACATGGCTCTAAAAATGATAGAAAGAAAGAATTTTTTTTGTCATTGTGACGTTGTGATTCACGCACAACGTAATTTGGCTTCTGCATTTAACCCAGCATCAAAGTGAGCAGTGGGCAGCTGTTGAGGAGCAGTGTGTAGGGATGGTACCATGCTCAGGGCACCTCAGTGGTAACTTGGTGGTAGGGGGATTCGAACCGGGGACCTTACAGACCCAATAATATAAATATATACGAAATAAAATGATAATCAGAGCAGTTAGAGAAAATATTTGTGTCTTTCTTCAATTCCTGCCAGTATGTCAGTGTTGTCTTCAACTAAAGATGCTAAAGAGAAACTATGGACATTTTTTTTTGTCCTCTGTAGTGTATATCTCAAAGAGTCAACGGTAAATACGGTGAACAGCCAAGAGCAAAAGAGATCAGACAAAAAAAAGGAGTGGATCATCCTGGATAACCAGCAAATTAACATTTGTGCCATAAATAAGGATTATTTGCATTGCTGTGAAATAGAAAAAACTCAGCAACACTTTGAGACGGCCACAAAATATGACCTGGCGGCCCATATTTGGCCCACAGGCCACAGTTTATTATGTACACTACAGTACTGACCACTCTAGCACTTAGTGGTAGAAAACTATGCTATTTAGGAAAATTGATAACAAGGCGTGCCTACAATAACTTGTTACTTGACATTGGGAAAAAAATGTTACGTTATGTTGGATTTTGTTGTAAAGATGCATCTGACTTGGAGATATGCAGGTGTCTGTTGATGTAGCATCCACACTGATGTGACTGTTTGCAGGAGTTGGGAGGAGCAGTTGGTAATGGAGTGCTAGGAACTATCAGAAGCATTACGCAGCAGAGGAAGCAGGGTGTGGAGCTGGCTGGGAGTTAAATAACAGAGCGCCAGTCAAATATGTGTTCTGACTGTGGTCAGGACAGTTGTTCTAAAACTGACCTACTCTTTCTTCTCGCTGTTATTGTTTCCCCAGATGAGAACGTGAAGGCTGGCGTCCACCAAGGCCACCGCTGCACCTTGGGCAGCGCACACACATGATCACATGACTCTGGACATGGACGCGGTCCTGTCAGACTTTGTTCGGTCCACGGGGGCAGAACCGGGTCTGGCCAGAGACCTGCTGGAGGGTAAGAAATCAGAACCTGTTGAAGACGGGATTGTTTTTTGCACATCTGTTTGTATCAGCTGACGCCTCCTGTGGTGAGCAGAGGGAGGGCAGTGAGGAAAGAGGGGGAAATAAAGGAAACAAAGGAGGGCAGAAAGGGGACGGAGAGGCATGGGGGCAGTAACATTAAGCCAGCTCGCTGATTTAAAGGGCAGTGTGACAGTTTTACGAGTGCACTCCCCAGGGAGAGCTCTGTGCCCATTCACTGGAACTCATTGAGGAGCAGAGTGCTACTTAGGAAGAAAAACACCGGAGAGCAAAAGTGCACTGGGCAACAGAAAGCTGCTTTGTTGGATTGGCTGGATGGATGCAGGTTTTTTTTTTTGGAGCAGTCACCATGTCTTTTGTTTTGACTAGCACACAACATTCCAGCATGGTCAGGGAGTTTTTAGCAGTTATGACAACATGCTGTAGCCAGCTGTTGGCAAGAGGCGGCCCGTGGACCCAAATTGGTCACACCTATGGATATTTACTAGGGGGAAAATGTGATATGTTTTTCCACCTGTACATGGGTAGTTGTTAACAGTTTAATTTTAAAGTTTTGCACATCATCCACATAATAGTGGACCACAATGTTGACTTTAACTGGCAACATACAGCATATTATCATGTTATAGTGTACAGTGGTTTCATAGTCTAACACAGTGGTTCCCAACCACTGGGCCGGGGCCCAATACCGGTCCATGGGTGAATTGGTGTTAGGCCCCTATAGAAATTTCCTTTTGGCCCCATCTGGCTATTACTGTAATTACACTTGATTCATGCCCACATCAACAAAAGAACTGAACAATAGAATGGCTAGGATTCCATTATCAATAATGCAACTATATTTGATAAGGAAATATTTCCTCAGTGAAGACAACAACAATAAACTCAAAACGACAAATTGTCATTGATACAAGATTCTAACTTTTTATACCGGTCTGGTAGCAGAAAGTTATAGGCTGTGTGTACCTGAGAAATCCTTGTTGTGCCCGTGCACAGTTAATTCGGGAAGGAAGATTTTATAGGTAGGAAAATATTTCAGAACACCGGAAATTAAATTTTATCAAGGGGTGTTTATCTGCCACAATCTTAGCAACAGTTCCGTGAAAATAGTGCAAGACATTTAACCGGTCCGTGGTGCAATAAAGGATGGAGAGCACTGGTATAGCAGTTAGCATGCCTTATGTACACTGTCCTTGGCTTCCAATGTTAGGCTTACTTACAGAAACCACAAGCTTGATAATGTTAATCTACGTTAATGTGTCTATCAAATGTGAACATGTAAATATAATGTAAATATTATTATATTATAACCACACAATACATATACAATAGAAAATACATATGCAAACACTTTTTTATACAATTAAGACCTTTTTGCAGCTTTATTTGGCATCTCTTTTCGAATTGCATGAACATTTGCAAGATTTATATTTTTACCATCGGATCATTTTACTGCATTTTAATCGATTGGGCTTTTTCCGATACACTCGGATCGTGTAGGTCAGAGATCGATAACCGATCCAAAACGATTAATCTTCACACCCCTTATAGGTCCTGATTTACCTATTGGGCACCCTGCTCTAAAACAACCCTCTGTATGCTAAAGTAATGGCACCCTGATGTGGAGGCATTTAGTGACCTTGCGATAGGTGCTGAGTGTATCCATACCCAAGAAGATAATGGTGTTCAAGGGTTCAGGCAACGTGAGTGGCTGAGTTCCCTTCAGTGGAATTAGTTTAGCATTGATTGGCATAAGTGATGTTGCTCAGCGGTGCTGCCTTTCATGTTCTTGACTGCTAAGAATCATCATGTCTGGAAGTTGAGGGAGGAGACAAGACGACTTCCTTTTACAGAGAATGTCAATTAATGGATGCTGTCTCATTAATGTGCTCTCAGGTTACGTACAGACATGCAGCTTTCCTCTGGTATGTTTCTAGGTAATGACATTGGTGTTGGATTTAGAAAGTGTTCTGTGGTGTTTTGCAAAGTTTTTAATGCAGGAAATGGCCCATTAGCCTGCAGCAGGGGTCTCAAACCCACGGCACGTGAGCTATCTGGGCCCGTGGAATGATATTTTGCGTCCCCGAAATTGATGTGAAAGTTGAATTCATAATACTATTTTATGAACGAACTCCCTTTTTGCCTTCTTTTTCTTTAATTGCGTTTACCAAAGTTGTTCTGGCGCCCCCCAGTGGATGCCTGCCTCATATAATAAACAAACCTGGATTGAGATCCATTACTTGCAGTATTTAGTAATTTTCTTAGTTTTTAATCTAAGTTATTTTATCCTTTTTTTATTGTTTATTAATTTTTCATTGAACAGACACACAGAGATGTGTTTTATACCAAGGAGTTGGGACATAGGCAGCTGGACTGTCCTGGATGGGGAGTTGTGCTTTGATTGCTTTGGTTGAAGTGACCTGACTGACCAACCAATGAACCTGGTGTTGAAGCTTGTGTGGACATCTCCACAGGTAAAAACTGGGACCTCAGTGCAGCTCTGAATGACTATGAGGAGCTCAGGCAGGTCCACACTGCCAACCTGCCGCAGGTCTTCAACGAGGGCCGGTACTACAAGCAGCCAGAGACTCGTGACACGCCCACCCATGTCAGCAGGTCGTGTGCGCAGAAGCAGGAGGACAATGCACAAGGTAGAGGTCTCCTCTGAAACAATGAGGAACCAGCACTGTTTTCATTCTGTCATCGTTTCACTCCTTTTCTTTCCTCTCTCTGTAGAGAAGCGTCTGTCCCGTGGGATCTCCCACGCCAGTTCTGCCATCGTCTCCCTGGCACGGCTGCAGGTGGCCAGCGAGTGTACCAACGAGCAGTTCCCTCTGGAGATGCCCATCTACACATTCCAGCTCCCAGATCTCAGCGTGTACAGTGAAGACTTCAGGAGTTTCATCGAGAGAGACCTGATAGAGCAGTCCACCATGATGGCTCTGGAGCAGGCCGGTGAGTCCTGCTGGGCTGAGTGGGATCAAGTAGAGCAGGGGGGTGAAAGTCACGTAAAGTGGGGTAAAAACTGTGATGAAAAGGCAAACTAAATATTTTGGAAAAATTAACCATACATTTGCATATTTTTCCTTTTGTCCATAAAAGTAATCTAATATTATTTTTTGATATTAAAACTAAGGTTAAATATGTAACAATCAATGCTTAAAATTATACACATAGAAATGAAATTATAATAAGACACCATTATGGCTACCTATCTCTAGCATTTTGTTTGCTTTAATAATATAGGTTCACAAATGTATTTGTACATACATCACTAATACTACAAATATTACAAATATTGAGTATAAAAAATAAAATTCTAATCTTGATAAGAAATCAGGGGACACGTATTACACTGGAGACCAGATTCGTGGAGTTTGATATCTGTCTTGTAGGGTTTCAAACTCTGGCTCTGGGGCCAGATCTGGTCAAAAGTGGAGTTATATATGGCCCTGCATGATAAAAAAAACCCCAAAAACTATCTATTTAAAAAATTCCAAACGACAGTGGTGAAAGAAGCGGACTTGGGTCCGCAAAGCAGGATGGCCCACTAAGGTGTAAGGTGCAGTGTGATATGGGTGTCAGTTGTGGAGACTGCTGTCCCCGAGGCCCGGTAACAGATAATAGGATGAAGATGAATGAATAAACCAATGAACAAATACCTTACAAAATAGAAACAAGGTTTGTTCTTGACTGTGTGTGTGCAGGTCGACTGAACTGGTGGTCCACCATGTGCACCAGTTGTAAGAAGCTACTTCCTCTGGCCACCACGGGGGACGGGAACTGCCTTCTCCACGCTGCCTCGTTAGGTGAGCCACTGATGTGAGAACTCTGTATGATTCATCCTCGATCATAGAATATGACAGCAAATTGCCAGTTTCTCTGTGTTGATCAGGAATGTGGGGCTTCCATGACCGGGACCTGATGCTGAGGAAATCGCTGTACACCATGATGAAGAGTGGAGCAGAGAGAGACGCTCTGAAGAGAAGGTGGAGGTGGCAGCAAACACAACAGAACAAAGAGGTGAGAAGATGTTGATGTCAAATAATATCAGATGCCTGATATCTCTAAGAATCATTGCCGAGAATTAAAAGCACTAGCACTACGGCAAGGGTTTATGGGAAGTGATGGATGCCTCTACAGTAGATTTGGGGAAAGACTGCTGTATATTTAAGTGTATGTCACTAGATGGCAGCATTTAACTAATCTTTTGATGAATTAAGTACAAGAGAGAAAGGGCGGCAGTGGTGGCCTAGTGTTTACAGAGGCAGACTTGGGTCCGCAAGTCTTCAGGTTCAAATCCACCAGGTGCCAGCATAGCACTGTCTAGACCAACACAACTTCTAGTGGGCTCACCAGCAACAGACAAGCAGAAGAAGATCATAACAATTATATACGATAATGTAGCATAATGTAAAAGCTTTATTTATTTATATTTTTAAAAAGGATATTTAAATAACACCAAGAACCTCTCCACCTCCAAATGTTTGAGAATAATACACTTTTTTAAATTCTTTCAGAGTTCATTTTTTCACCACATAAACTTCAATCAACCTTTCATTAAATACTTTTCCTGCCTGCTGGTTTTTCAGATTTGCAAATTTTTAGAGATTTTTTTTTCCTGTGTTTCTCTATTTTGCAGTCAGGTCTGGTTTACACGGAGGAAGAGTGGGAGAGAGAGTGGAACGAGCTGTTGAAGTTGGCCTCAAGCGAGCCTCGCACTAACCTCAGCAAAAATGGCAACACCAGTGGAGGGTGGGTAGTTCAAATCCCATCAGTGATTCGGTTAAAGGATGAACTTGACTTTCTGAACTCCATTTGTGCTAAGACTGTTTTTTTTCTAACTGAGAAAAACAAAAATGACCTTTAGACAAATACATCAGACACTGTTGCACAAATTGTCTTCTTGAGTTGACTGAAACCTGTTTTTTCCCACGCGAGTGGGGGCCATCTGCTGGCTACTTTAAGCATTACTCAGCTCTGGTGGACCAAATCCTCTACCGGGGTAACTCCTCACTGTGAAAGGTGATAAAATGGAAATAAAGACCCTGCCTCTTTCGGTAAATTACAGCTCGTCTGAGTTTATCTCAGGCTGCTGAGGCAGAATGGAAACAAACTGTGGTTTCCTCCTCCTACGCAATGAAACCTTTGTGGTTCTCTCTCCGTTTCCATGTTCACCAAAATAAACACATCGTTCTCACTGAGTGACTGAGGTGCTGGGAAATGAAAAACTGTGAGAGAATCTCAGCAACCTCACTGATTTGTTAGTAAAAAATATGAAATAAAAATTAGAAATAAAGAAAATTCACTGGTTCTAAAATGTTCTAATAATACTGTTTTTATTACATTTTTTAAAGATTTTGCCTTAAAAAACCTACTAATAATAATAATACTTTCATTTTTACAACACACATTTTACTCTAAATAATGGGTAGGTATACAAAAAATATCGTTGTCAAAAACATTTTGTGAAAAACAAAAAATGATCTTGTGTCAATAACATGAAGAGGTTTAGTTTTTTATTCTTTTAGCTTCTGTACAGGGTGATGATAAAACCTCTGAACAAACCAGTAAAAACATTTTCACCTGGAGGTGGAGCTACCAGGTAGGAGACAATGAGGAGATTGATGGATGCAGTGAGGGAGGACATGGAGGTAGTTGGAGTCAGAGTAGAAGATACAGAGGACAGATGTCCGTGCACCTCCAACACTTAACTTCATATTCATATTCATCATATTCAATAATTAAACCAAGGCCTTTAAACCACATTCTAGACTCAAACAAGTTTTTTTCTAGATTTTTATTCAGAACTGCCCCTAATCCACCCTCACACTTTTGTTCCCATTCGGTGTTTTGGGTCCTTCACTGCCATCTGCTGGAACTTTTTTTTAATGTGGAACAATTTTATGACATGATATCTTTATTTTGTTTTTTTTTAAGTTAAAATTATAAACAAAATAAAAAGTGATCACTTTTTACAGATATTATAATATATATATAGATATACTGTATATATACATATATACAGATATATATATATATATGTACATATATACAGTTATGTATATGTATATATATATATATATACATATATATATATATATATATACA
>JAFBJS010013340.1:156853-175785 GCA_016785265.1 Paraplagusia blochii
TCCCAACCCACATAGTAGTGCAGTGCGATTTGGGCGGAAGTGGTGGAGACTGCTGCCCCTGAGACCTGATAATGGAAAGGGGATGAAGATGAGTGAAGGGACTTTGCAGATCTTTGACAATAGTGATGAAAAAATCCACAGACTGGTTTTAGTTTTGCTCCAAGCTAAACTTAAAGGGGAAAAAACAGGTAGAGGGGCAGCTTCACTGCAGGAGAAAACAGATGAGACGTTCTAGTTACTCTGGACGGAAAGGGACAGACAAACATCTGTCATTTACACCAAATTATAGAGCAACCAACAGTCAACTCCATCAGTAGGCATTCATTTTCAATTTACTCCATGACAACCTGTCCTGGTCTGAGGTTTCATGTTGTCCGGTGCTTCAAAAATGGTTCTAGTGCCAGGAGTCAAATATTAAAAGACTCTTTATTAAAGTGAGTGTGTCCACGTGCCTGTTTGACTGGTTGACCGTTTAATTGTTGTGTTTCCTCTGCCTCCCTGGAGGTTGAGAGTTCTCCGCCTCAGCTCTATCCCTTCACCTCTCCTTCTCTCCTTTTTTCCCTCCCCTTGTCTTGCATGATTTAGTACAATCAAATGTCTATTCTTCCTTTTTGTTATATATTTCAGGGTGGATAATTCTGAGGATCCCGTCTATGAGAGCCTGGAGGAGTTCCATGTCTTCGTGTTGGCCCATGTGTTGCGCAGGCCCATTGTGGTGGTGGCTGATACGATGCTCAGAGACTCAGGAGGAGAAGGTGAAGTGACCTCATGCTGTTAATCGACAGATTATCGGATGAAAAAAAAAAACGGGCCGACACTGAACTTAGTGTCCTGGTTCTGTTCCAGCCTTTGCTCCCATCCCTTTCGGAGGACTCTATCTCCCCCTGGAGGTTCCTCCGAGCCGCTGTCACTGCTCGCCGCTTGTCTTGGCCTACGATCAGGCTCACTTCTCAGCACTGGTGTCCATGGAGCAGAGAGACCAGCAACGAGAACAAGGTGAATGAAAAGACTAGGATGATTATTCATTATTCATGCTACAAAAACATTACATATATTCACTCATTAAGTGAACATATGTCGTTTTCAACCTTCCTGACACAAACGATTTCACTCATTTACATTAATGTGTATTTAACACAAGCTTTTTCCGAAGTCACTTTACAGAGGAGGTTTGTCTGGTCTAGGAATTCTTACAATATAATATAATATATCACTACTACACTACAGCAGGCATGGGCAAACTAAGGTCCGGGGGCCAGACGCGGTCCATTGTTTTTATTAATGCGGCCGACCAACCAAATATATAATTTATCGGGAACCCTAAATTGTACATAGAGATTAAGGTGTATATTATAGTACAGGGGTCTCAAACTCATGGCCAGTGGAACGATAGTTTGTGCAGTGTATTAGTGTATTAGTTTTGTTTATTTTATATAAATGTTTGTGAAGTGCCTTGGGACAACGGTTGTTGTGATATGGCACTTTAAACAAATAAAGTTAAAGTTGTTAAAGCCCCCACCTTGATGTGAAAGTTGAATGTATAATAATATTTTATAAATTTGTTCTCCACATTTTATGGTCAATCCTATAGTTCTAGTTAGTTGTAGTTTGAGACCCCTGTTATAGTATGTATCCATGTCAACAGGCTGCATTTTCTTTTCAATCTTCAATCACAAACTGAACCTTCAACAGAGGTTTTTACCTCTATTTTGGTGAAATTAAAAATCATTGCCAGATTCATCCCATAAGAATCACCAGACTTCCTAGCTTGGCTTCAACAGGGTTTATAATTGAGATGACCACATTGCTGAGAAATGTATACTTTTGGACCTGTACTTATACTGTCCAATCCAGTTGCTTTTCTTCCTCTCATTGAAAGGTATTTTATTCAGTGGTGAAACGTAGTTCACTTTGACAACAAGTGTTATCTGTTGTAACACTCTTCAGTGGGTGGAACCTGCAAATCCTTTCCGTGGGCAGAGTGCCACCTTTTCTGTTTCTTGTGTTGTTGTTTTTCTCACCCTGAAATGCAGTATCGCTCAAACAAAGAGCGGCTTCTTGTCTTCTTCCCGTCCTCACCCTTCCTCCCCCTCTGCTCACTCTCTGTCTTTTGCCTTCACCGAACATGTAAGGTTCTATTCTGGGCCTATAAACACCAACCCGGTTATTAGGCTGTGGTATGACCACTGCAGACGAGCAGACAGACTTGATTACTAACCTGTCATTGCTGCCCTGCAGTCGGCCCCCGCCCCACCCATTCTGACCCCCCGCCCCCATTGTGCCAGCAAATCATCAAAGCCGGTCGCCTCCACAGACCATAACTATTGAGTGCTTTTTTTTTATTCAGATTTTTTTTTTACAGCAGGGAGAGATAATGTGAGAAAGTGTGATATTATTTTTGTCCACAAGAGGGCGTCTCAGACCACGACACCACTGCTTTTTTTTTTTTTTTTTTTCAAAATCCTGGAACGCTGTGTCCTCAGAGAAGACCAATGTGCTTTTTGTCTGCAGTCTGTCTCCAGGATGTTATGAAAACCCTTGTGTGCAGTACTTGGTGCATTTTTTTTTTAAGGTTGTGAGGTCACACGTCACACGCTGATAAAACAAATCGCCGGAGTTGACACTTGGGAATCATTTGCACATCCACACTGCAGAAGAAGACGTAGAACTAAGAACAAGAGCAATCAATAATCAGTTCACAGACGGGCAGGACCCCAGGCTGATGGGGGCCCTAACAACCCGGCCGGGACTCTATCCTGACAGTCGGACCACTGTGCCCTCTGTTTCCTCCAGCCTGGGGAAGATCATCTGAGGGTCTGAGGGATCTCTGTGTGTGTTCAGGTGCCAGAGACTGCTCCAGAATAGTAGGCCTTTTCTTCTACCTTCCATGTGGAAGATTAGAGCAGCCAGTCCCTCCCAGTCACCTGATCCTACATCACACCGACACAAGGGGCTGCGGCGCTCTTCAAGGCCCGCTTACGTACAGGTCGCCGGTACTGGTGGTGGGGATTGTGGAAAAAACAACAAGGGTGTGGAGGCTCAGATCAGATGTCGCTCCTTGGCACCAAGAAGTACTTTTTGTTCTGAGACCCATCGCATAAGAGGAGTCATTTGGTTTTGTCAGGTAGTGGAGGCTTAAGGACCTGGATTGAAGGTTTCCATAGTGTAGACCCTGCTTTGGAAACTTTGGAGAGTCCTATTCCGATTCCCAGAGAAACACAAACCAGATTAGGCATGGGGAAACTAAGGCCCGGGGACCAAATGTGGCCCGTTAAGCTTTTCAATGCGGTCTGCCAACCTTGTCCAAAATAAATAATTTCTTGATTTTATTATTTTACCTCTGCCTTTACCTGCAATTATTCATTTCAGCGGTAGATGACGTCATAAAGGGCATTAGAATTGGAGGATTTTAGTCTTTATTCATGACTTTTACATCGATTTTACGATCCATCCTTCTGCTCTGGACTCGGCCCCTGTGTCCAATTTTAGGACCAATTGTGCCCCCTGAGTCAAAAAGTTTGCCCAAGCCTGAACCAGATGATGTTGTTCATCCTCTGTAAGTTGCCTTGGATAAAAGCGCCTTCTATATGTATAAATGTCCAAATGTTTCATGTTCGAGTCCATGAGCTACCGAGGTGCCTCTGAGCATGGCACAGTCACATCAATGGGTAAAATGCAGAGGACACATTTTGTTGTGCAGTGGTGTGCCGTGTCACAAAGAGAAATAATTATCCCCAAATCATCATTAAATTAAACTGTCAAAAAATTAATAATTAGTGCCAAATTCCTTTGCATTTATTGTGAGGATGGTGTTATTTGGATATTTAGGATAAGAGTCAATTGATGTTGAGCACCGAGGTTCACCACGTGGGTAAAAAAATCCCAGGCAGGGCTGTTGGAGCCATCTAGTGGTGTCAAACGCGCAGAGAAGTTCATCAGGGTCTGGTTTTGAGTAGTGTGATTTAGGTGGCAGTTGTAGAGACTCCAACCCGCGCAACCTAGTAATGGATAGAAGACGAAAGGAAGGGTGGTGTTATTCAAGCCTGGGAATTGGTTGGAATCAATAATGTTTACTGCACTGAGCCTCCTCACCTGCAGGGGTAATAAGCACTGGTTCATCAACAATTATCTTTGGCCTCGTCTTTTATTAGCCTGTGATTATACGGTGAATAAATGGAACTGCCCCTATGGTTCAATCAAAACCAGCCCAAGCCCCGATCCCAACACCGAGAACACTTCCAGGTTTTCTAGGCATCCGCACAACAAACTGCACAGTTTTAAATGGACGACTTTTCCACAAAAACCCACCAACCTCACGCTGTGAGAAACCGTCCAGCTTTGGCACAGCTGCTCCCCCGCCTCTATCTCATAAAGACGCCCAGTGTATTACTCACCATGCAATGACAATAATTGAAATTGCATGTCAGTCACCATGTTACATTTTATTTTATCATTTGTGTTGTGTTTTGCTGACTTAAATCTGATGCTGTCATCTAAATACCCTCGCGGTTTGGCTGGTGAAACGTGCACCAGATGAGAGCGCAGGCTCTTTCATATGCACGACTGCTGTTTACGCCGGTGAATTGGCCTCTTTAAATCTGCAGCTGTGCAGAGTGGTCAAAGTCAGGAATTCAAGTTTGTCCCTTTTCCAGACAGTACAAATTGTTCCTGATTCTGGAAACACAGGAAACACTGGCTGTTCCCGATGTGAATCAGGGCTTGTAATGAAAGGCTTTGTTCTGCACTCGTGTCATGACCGTTCCCAGGGTCTCGGGGCATGATATGACACGAGAAGTGTGAAGAGATGCACAGAAATTGTTATCTTCTTCACTTCCTCTCAGCACACACCCCTCCCGTCCTCCGCTCTCACTGTTTCCCTCTGAATCGGAGGAGCAGACTGAGCTGCGTGGCTGCTGAGTACGCAACTCGCATACCACGCAGGGCTATGATGTCATCCACTCAAAAGCTATGGGAATCGGTCATCTAAGGACAACAGGTCCGGCCTGCCAACAGCAGTAGTAAATACATTACGCCACGCTCCAGTCTCCCAGCACTGCATTGGCAGCGTTGGATCTGGAGCGAACCCAAACAGGAACAACCGCACAGGTTACATTCACAGAATGGGAAGGAAGAACAGGATAGAGGCGTGATGGGAGCCAGAGCACGACCTCTCAAGGCTGCGCTGCCTGATCACATGACCTGTGTCAGCGGGGTGTATTCACAGTCCAAAAAATACAGACATGTGCATGTCAGAGGTCTGATGGTTTTCAGCTCTGCCCCAATCACAGCTCTGATTATTGCTTTACCCTGTGGGACAGCGATTATTTATTTTCATTAGGTTTTTCCAAGGGTTTTAGATGCAAAACCTATTTTTTTTAGTAATAAATCTAATGCATTTAAAGAACTAGTTTGGTTTGATCCTTCATTGTCCCCACATGGGTGGTGCTCACAAAGAGTTGGAGATGTTAGTGGTATCTGATCCATGACATGGAGGTAGTTGGAGTTAGAGTTGAGGATACAGAGGACAGGATGAGATGGAAATTGACTTGCTGTGGCAACCTCTGAAAAAAGGGACAAGCTCAAACGAAGAAGAAGAAGAAGAAGGTGGTGTTTGATCTACACCTCTCTAGGCTGTAGAATTGACTTGCTTGAAACATTTGAGACGTTGAAGTTTGAGACAATTTGACATAGAAGAATGTCAAATTAAATGTCTTGTGTCACTAAGGCATCGAGACAAAGTTTTCCATGTGGAACTCTGGGGTTTACCTCCTTGGCAAGATCAAATTCCAAATAGACTTTTAATCCAAATTAGGCAAATCCCAGTTATGGATTCAATCTTGGTGTCTTCGAGGAAGGTGGATGGATGGATGGATGGATGGATGGATGAAAGAAAAAATACAGCCAGTATTTCACTTTAAAAAAAGGTTCTTCTACATCCTGTTTTTCCACTGTCAGTCAAAACCAAAAAGACACATAAAATAGCAACAACAGAGACCTGCAGTTTTACTGTGGACACACAGGAGGAGCAGTTGGACCTGGTGTCCAAGCCTGTGTGAAGCCTGCAGGGAAGCAGCCTCCTGGCAGTGGCGGAGTTGATGAGGCGGGGAGAGGACCGTGTCCTCCATCTGGGACTGACAGTGAAGGTGGGAAACGTCCTCAGCCTGAACAGCCTGCTCCTCTCTGCTGTCATGTGGGCCACGGCCCCCACATTATGTCTGGCCCGAGGAGGGCTGTCATGTGGGCCACCGAGGTCAGGCTGGACCTATTGACACGTTTTTGAAAAGCAGCCATTTTTTTACACAAACTCATACCTGGAACTGAGCGAGTACACAACGTTAGGAGGCCTCCCACCAGAGAAAACCCATGTGGGCGTCTGTTTTTCTTTGATTTCCGCAGCTACTGCTGAAAATATGCAGTGAAAAATTTATTACGATAGGAATCGACTTGGTTTTTCTTTTTCTTATGAACCCGTGTTTGGTTCACTGTGCGTCAGTGTTGCCTCAGCTCTGATCAGCGGTAGAATGGTCGTCAAGTGTAGATTATTAGCATTATTTTATTTTTGCAAGGACCAGGACTGTTAAGACTACATCCATTTTACTATTTGGTCATCACCATGTCACTGCCTCAGACCAGGGGTCTCCAACAAGTTGATCCTTGATCACCTGGTTGGTCAAAAGGTGTTGTAGGGCAGGGGTGTCAAACTCAATTGGGCCAGAAGTCACAGGACAAACTCAATATATATTGAGAAATTAATTGTAAACATGCTTTTTTTCCGCTTCTCTACAGATATAAAATATGTTTTCTCATACAGAAACATTGAATCATGAATCAACCAAAGCTTAATGTTATCAACAAATGAGAAATAACATCACAAATAATTCACACATCAGTGATATTTGTTTCTTTCTCCTGTCTCTTTGTAGTCTTTCAAGATAATTTTGAAACTTTTTTTTTGTTCTTTTCTGTGGTTCTTTTCAGAACAAAATGTATGTGCTATAATAAAAACATATTATTTTTATACTTAAAAAATATATTATAATAATATTAAAAATTCTGACAGTATTTAAGGTCCACATACTGTTCAGCCAACTCTAGTGCGCATTCGATTTTATTTCCACGGGCCAGATTTGGCCCCCGGGCCTGAGTTTGACACCTGCGATGTAGGTTAAGCGTCTGAGAACTGTAGTAGAAATATAAAATGGGAAGGGATTTGTATTTTTTTTTTTTTTAATTGCTCTATGACATGGGTGTCACTGTAATTTTCACCAGATGGCCACATCAGCGACACAGTTCCCGAGCCTCCACCCTCGTCTCCTACCTCTGCAGACCAATGACCTCCTCTTTTTGAAAAAAAAAAAAAAAATAGAAAAACAGGGAAAATATTGTTTTCAGGCATTTGTTTGTGATGACGCACATTCTCCACAACTGGTACTGCTCTAAAAATCACAAATCACATCCCCGAGAGAGTCTTCTTCTTCTTCTCCCTTCGTCTTGTCCCTTTTTTTTCAGGGGATTCCATTGTGCATCATCATTTTCCATCTCCCCCTGTCCTCTGTATCTTCTACTCTGACTCCAACTATCTCCATGTCCTCCATCACTGCATCCATCAATATCCTCTTTGTCTCCATCTCTAGGATCATTCTTCTACCAACGTCCCTCCTCTGAACATGTCCAAACCATCTCAATCTTTCTCTAGCTTTTTTCTGCAAAGCCTCCTGTCAGCCACTAGGGAGCACAAGCCCATGTTTTGTTCGTGCTGCTCCCAAACCAAAAAGATGACGAGGAAGGGCATGCGGCGTAAAACTTTGGCCAAATCCCTGATGCGAGTCAACATCCCCGAAAGACACATTATTGAAAAATACAACGTCCATCTGACTCCTCCTGTCCTCTGGGTGTTGTTGGTGTTGTTCTAGTACTTCACTTCCTTCTGTCTCTGACGCTACAGTGGATCAATGGGTCAAATGCTGGGCCAAAGTAACCTTTTGATAATCCCGTCTCTTCCAGCTGTTATTCCTCTGACCGACTCCGAGCACAAGCTGCTGGCGCTCCACTTTGCCGTGGACCCTGGCAGGGACTGGGAGTGGGGGAGGGACGACAATGACAACATCAAGCTCGCCAAGTAAGTGTTGTATGCTTAATGGACAGAGGAGGAGAGGACAACTGGTCATTGGATGAAGGTTGAGGGTGACATTAGTCCTTGATATGGTTTCCTGAGAATCTGTGTGACTCTGTTTTTAATAACCTGAGGTCTGAAGATATTGGACATCTTGTAGAATTTCTAGAAAACTTTTGTTTTCTGTTCTGGTCCTTATAAAATCCCGGGGTTGAAGGATTTTAGACCCAACAAACCACAGGATGTTTGAACACAGAGTCAGATTTCAGCTGCTTGTTCTAAATCATGTTCTCACGACACATGTTCTCCCACAGTCTCATCCTGTCTCTGGAGGCCAAACTCAACCTGCTGCACAACTACATGAATGTAACATGGATTCGAATTCCGTCTGAAACAAGGGTAAATCTCTTTTCCAGCTCTCTCGTCCATGGTTGATTTATCTTTGGAGAAACTCCTCCATACCAGATGTTTCTACACCACAGAGGCCAATCACTTAGTGTCATCATGTCATCAGGAAATTGAAGTTGTGTGCTAAATAGACGTTCTCGGAATAAAAGCTTAATATCAGCTGGGTGTGAATGTGCTTTGGGAATATTTCACAACCGTCCACTCTCTTGTTTGTTTATGTCTTCCTGCTGTCTCTGTGTCTCCGTGCAGGCTCCCTTGGCTCAGCCAGAGTCTCCTACAGCCTCTGCAGGTGAGGATGTGCAGTCTTTGGCCGAGTCCATGGATTCGGATCGGGAATCTGTCGGCAGTAACTCCAACATCAACGCCGGCAAGCCCAGCAAAGAGAGCAAAGACAAAGACAAGCAGCGGAAGGAGAAGGACAAAGGCCGGACTGACTCTGTGGCCAACAGATTAGGCAGTTTCAGCAAAACCTTGGGTATCAAGCTGAAGAAGAACATGGGAGGTTTGGGTGGACTTGTCCATGGCAAAATGAACAAATCAAATTCGGGCTCAGGTCGTGGGGGGGAAGGTGGAGGGGAGAAGACCAAGAAAAAGGAGTCAAAGACGTCCAAGGCTAACAAGGAGGAGTCGGGTCAGTCCACCAGCTCCACCTCTTCTGAAAAAGCCACCAGTCCCTCACCTACGGATAACGACAGACCCTCCAGCTCCTCCGAGAGACAGGACAGTTCAGGGAGGAGCTCAGGGGACAAGACCATGGAAAACTGGAAGTACAGCACCGACGTCAAACTCAGTCTCAACATCCTGCGGGCGGCCATGCAGGGGGAGCGCAAGTTCATTTTTGCAGGCCTCCTCCTCACCAGCCATCGCCATCAGTTCCACGAGGAGATGATTAGCTACTACTTGACCAATGCGCAGGAACGATTCAGCCAAGAGCAGGAGCAGAAGAGGAAAGAGGCGGAGAAGAAGGCGGCGGTCAACCCGGAGGTGGTCGCGAAAAAGTCGGAGCACGACAGCGTCTTCCAGAGGGAAAGATCGGACAGTTCGCCCCCGGAGAGCTGCTCTCCTGTCCTGCCCCACCACACCTACAGCCACAGCTCACAGCCTCCACTGGTCCTCAAAACGCAGGGCAGAAACAGCCCCATCCCAGCTGCCCCTCTCATCTCCACCCCAGTGCCTCCACTCACACCACCAACAGTCCCGCATCTCATCTCCCACTCGGTCCCAGCCCCCGCGCCCTACTCCTCCCCCAGTATCGGTGCTAAAAGACCCGGGCCCGTGCCCGTGTCGGCCCACTACAGCCATACGCCGCCCATCCAGAGGCACAGTGTGATCCACATACAAGATGTCAACGTTCAATCCTCCATCTTCCAAGACGAACCCTTCAAGCCGGTGGTGGGGG
The DNA here is from genome assembly GCA_016785265.1 of Paraplagusia blochii. Taxonomy (NCBI): domain Eukaryota; kingdom Metazoa; phylum Chordata; class Actinopteri; order Pleuronectiformes; family Cynoglossidae; genus Paraplagusia; species Paraplagusia blochii. The sequence goes on from JAFBJS010013340.1 coordinate 166,774, forward strand.
CCCTGAAGACCTGCGCCACATACCCCCAGCAGAACCGCACGCTCTCTTCCCAGAGTTACAGCCCGGCTCGCCTGTCTGGTGTGCGCACCGTCAACACCATGGAGATGTTGGCCTACAACATGCCGGGCGAACACAAGTCCCACACCTACACCAACGGATTCGATGCGGGAGACATTCAGGACTGCCTGGAGTTTGCTGACGAGGACAACTCGTCTCACACCTGGCTCAACAGAGACAAATCCAAAGGGCGGAGCGCTGGAAGCCCTTTGTACTGCTTTCAGCAGCACCGCTGCAAGAGGGAGAACTGCTCCTTCTACGGGAGGCCAGAGACGGAGAACTACTGCTCCTACTGCTACAGGGAGGAGCTGAAACGCAGGGAGAGGGAGGGCAGAGCGCCGAGGCCTGAATAGCCATCACCGCCACTTCAGCCACTCGCCATCCAGGCCGAAGGAGACTTAAGGGAACGACACCATCTGCACTCCACGTTTAGAATAACACGGTGGCAAACATTTTTCCTAATTTTGTTAAGGAATGCTCTTGTAATCCCGTCACCCTTCTCTCGTCGGCAAAGGTTGTTACTGTGTGATGGGGGAAGCAGAACCTGAAACAGTGAACAGCTTTGGCCAGAAATATGTGCTGTCGGGTTTTGTTCGTGTCACTGAATTCTAGCCTTTTACTTGTTTTAGAGTAAAAGCCATCTCGATCATTTTAGCTCTTTGTACGTGAGGGAAAGCTCTTTTGTTTTTGTTTTTTTGGGAAGTTTGAAGGATCTGCATCTTACGTGGAAAGGAACATTCTAGCTCTTTTAATCAGTTTCAATGCAATACCTCGACTTGGTTTTTTCTCAAACGGTCTGGAAAATTTGTAGTTGTTTTGCAATCCAAATGAATTCAAGAGGAGATTAATTTCAGACTCCGGAAGCAATAAATTGGTGAAATTTTGCTACACTTTCTCCCATATTTGTCTATGCACCAATAACATGATTGCTGTAGGTTTAACTGTGTCTCATAAATTGTACAGAATTGTCATGGTGTGCTTTTTTGTAAACTATGAGAATTAGGTGTGCAGGCCTTTTAGATTGTAACTTCAGATTAGGATGAAATGTAAAAAAAAAAGAAAGAAAATCTCACATGTTTATAGTCGTTATCACATCACAGGGGTTGTCGGTGTGAAAATTGGATGCAAAAAAAAAATGTGATGTCATAGTTGACCTTAAAACCACAAACACTGCCAAAAAACTGGCTTCTTTTAAAAGATGAAGACAAAAAAAGTCAATATTTCCAAACATTTGTGCCAAAAACTGAACGCTGTACGTAGGACAAATTGCCTCCAAAACATGCAGTGTTTCATGGTGTCACCGTTCGCTCCTCTATCCCGTCAACGTGTTAGATGAGATGAATTGTGGGTAGTGATCGCGGGCTCGATGCGTGTTTGTCCGTCGTGTGCTTACGTGTTCTTTTTTGTCCCCCCCTCCTTCTTCTTCTCTCTACATTTGCCCCAGGACGTGCAATCATGCTACAAGCACTGCAGCGTGGTGGCACCGCGGTTATAGTCGTGTCACCCGCACAGTGTGGGATTGTGTTCTTCTTCTATAACGTAGAGGCCGTTCAGAGAAGCACCTGCTGCTACGGGCACCTCAAGCCTTTGTGATCGTCAGTGCTTTAATCAATCAGTGGGTTTGTAAAAAAAAAAATTAAAAAAAATAGAAATAAAAGAACAAAAAAAAAAAGAACCGGTTCGAGAAAAAACAAACAAAGCCCAGGCCTTTAAGTGCTTTCTGCTCATTCCACATGAAACTACTGTAAAGATGCAGTGTTTGTGTTGCTGTTTGTTCTGGTGATGCTTGGACAATGTACCATTCTGTCCTTAACTAAGTGTGTCCTGGCCAAGGATGTCCACTGCTCCCTCAGTTCACTTCTGACTCTCTCCTCTGCACCTCCTCCAGTGTTGCTCCTCCTCGTTTCTATGTGACCAGTTCATGGACTCCCACCATGTTAGGACTGTAAGATATGATTTTGTATTCCTTTGAGAGTTTTACACTACTTTAAATTATTAATTTGCACATTAGGTACAGATGTAAATATAAAAATAGTTTATTGTTACAAACACTGTGTCTCTCTCTCCTTTTTGGGGGCTGTTTTTTATACATGGAGTGGGTGAGTGACTGGATAAGACAGTTGAATAAGTAGGTGTAAGTACTAGTATAAGTAAGTGAGTCGGCCAATAGGTAAGTTACACTGTATACATTAGAAGACAACCTTGTAAGTAAATTATGTAATTTTAATGAACATTACATAGGACCTAGCTGAGTAAATGTGCATGTAAATTATTACGTGATCAGGTCACAAAGAAAAGCATGTTTTTGTTTATTTTTGGTTTTTTTTATTATTATTCATCGAGATTTACAAAAAATACAAGCAAATGCAAAATGAGAACCAGATAGGAACGTAGAAATGCAAACAAAACAAAGGAGAGGAAGAAAAATACAAGTTGCCAGCAATCAACCATTAAAAAAAAAAAAAAAGCCAGTATACATCTCACTCAACCAAATGTCTCTGTCCACATAAACTAGGTCCAGGTAACCTGGGCTGGAGGGGAATGGTCAAGACCCGATAGAGATAACGTAACAGGCAAAGTCAGGTCCCAGATTCTGGTCCAACCTTGTTGATGTGTTCTATAAAGAGACCCCAGATCTTCATGGACATGTCCAGTGAGTCAGACATAGAAAACAAAACTTCTTCCAAGTGTAGACTGGGAACCACGTCATTCAGCTACTTCTTGGGGAAAGCAAAAGATCCAGCACAGCATCTCAGTATCATCATGAGGCAGTCAGGAACCAGTTGTCTCTTGTAGATGGGACTGTATAGGTTTGATGACATCAACCCAAAAATCTGTACATCTAGGGCAGGATCAGAAAAAGTGACCAAGTTCCATTAACTGACTTTCAAAAAGTAGTTTTATTTTACCTTTAAGCATAAAACAACAGCATAAGTTAAATCATTTCACCAAAGGGCCAAATCAGCTATCAATGTTCAATACAAAAGAAAAGTTGAATGAAAAATAGATTTTCCATAGATTCTGTGTAATACAACACTGAACCAGAAGGGGACTGTGGGTCAGGGTTTTGAGAACTATAGGATTTACCATAAAATGTGGAGAACAAATCTATAAAATATTATTATAAATTCAACTTTCACATCAAGGTGGGGGCCGTGAAATATCGTTCCACGGGCCATAAATGTCCCACGGGCCGGGGGTTTGAGACCCATGGCATAAAACAACAGCTTGTTTTGTGCTGCAAATTTTTATATTTGGGTTAAATGAAAGCAATATTTAAATAAAATGTCTTCATTCCTAGTCCATGATCATTTTTTCCTTGCTGTAGTGAAGTGTGGTAGTTTTCCTATTTCCCTTCCCTGAAGTTCCCCTGTTCTCCAAACGCTCACCTCCCACCATGATACCCAAGCTAATCTAAACTAATCAAAATTAAATTTCTCTTTTTGACCTCCTAATTTGTCCCACTTTATTGCACTCAAACATTATCTTTGTCCTAAATTTAGTTAAATTGGACGTGGGATTTGATTTGGGACGATCAACCATGGAAGTCTGACCTAAAAAAAATAAATGTCACCATGTCAGTACATGTGTTTTTTATCAGGTTTTTATTCCAGTATTTAAATGTGACCTTTATATTCTGTATCTCATGAACAAAAGCACTGAAACAACTAATATCCTATCTGTGTACAATGGAGAAATCCTATTAGGTCTCGTCTAGCGCAGCGAGACATGTGAGTCCAAGTGTGTGTTAGCAGAGCTCCAGTCATGTGCACTGTGTCTCAACCACTATACGTTAAGGATTTATTCACTTTAAGCCTGATTTAATCTTCTAATCCAGAGTAAAGGAACGGATCGGGGCCGTAGTTCAGTAAAACGGATTTCATCTCGCTACATTAAAAGCTGCCTACAGTCACATGACCATAAATCCAATGTTGTGTAAAAGTTTTGTGGAAATGGTCAAGGCTACATCTGCTACTCATGATACTGATTTTGCCCATGAATAGGTCCAACACTGATCAAGGAACAGCAGCCCATGGAACCATTGTGTTTTCTTCCGAAAAACAAAAACCAAAGGGTTCCTCCGTTACGCCATAAGCATCAAATGTGTGAATAAATCGCACAAAAATGCATATAGTTGTAAAATTTACACTCCTAAACGGAAAATGTTGTATATCTCTTTATTTTCTGTTTAGAAAAAAACTAAGGCCCGGGGGCCTAATTTTGCCCCGTCAAGCTTCTTGATGCGGCCCACCATCCTTGTCCAAATTAAATAATTTTTTTATTTTATAATTACACTTCTGTCTTTTCCCTGCAATGCTTGTGTTTCCCCAGTTGGTGACATCATAAAGGCTATGGAAAATTGAGCATTTTGGGTTTTATGCATGACTCCTAGCTTAGTTATCTTAGTTCAAACGAATGGTCCATCTCCCCGCTCTTGACTCGACCCTAGTGTCCAGTTTTAGGATAAGTTGTGGCCCGCGGGCCATAAAGATTGCCCAACCCTGGTTTAGACCAATGATTCTGTGTGGAGATCTCTGTACTGAAAACTTTTTTATTGCATATTATTTTTCATTTCTCATAGAATGCTAGACATGGGGCTTCCAGGTAAGAGACGAAGAGGAAGGCCAAAGAGGAGATGTGTGGATGCGGTGAGGGAGGACATGGAGGTGGTTGGAGTTGGAGTTGAGGATGCGGAGGACAGGGTGAGATGGAAATTGTTGACTCGCTGTGGCAACCCCTGAAAAACGGGATAAGCCTAAACAGGAGAGGAAGAATTTTTAATTTCTCGTCATGATAGGCAGAACAAATTAGATCCCCTTCTGCTAGGTGGCAGCAGATGGCTGTGAAAACAAAAAAAAATAAGAACTTTATCCGATCTTTTCAAGAAGATTGTTGTGATTGTCTTTCTTCAATTCCTGCCAGGATTTCGACTTTGTCTTCAACTAAAAAGGCCAAGATTTTAGTTAAATATGAAATTATTTACATGAGAAGATCATTATATTTTATCACATATACTTTTTGTGATGTTTTTTTCATCTGCAGTGACTCAAAATAGATTGTGAAACACAGGTTTAGATGGAATTCTTCTACTCCAGTTTCCAAAGGCTGATCTTATAACCTGACAAGACTTGATTTTATTTTATTGTTCCAGAAAACAGACGGTGAACAGTTCCTTCAGCACCTGTGCTTATATTTAGTAATAGCATTTAGCTTTTACGACCAGCTTCAAAGTAACACTTGTGGACTGTTGGAGTCCGTGAAACAGAGGTGTTGTCGTCTGAGTTGACGTGAGGTTCTGCTCTGAAGGAACCGCCCTGTTTTGCGTAAAGAGAACTGTATAGTTCTAACGTTGTGTCTGTAGTGTCTCGTGACAGAGACCATGTGTCTGTCTTTTATTTCCTCTGTCGCCGTCCTGATCTTTTCAGCACAGCGTAACATTCTGAAAACAATAATTACTTTCTGTCGTGACACTGATGTGAGTCGTGACACGTGAGTTGTGGTTGTTGTGGTTCCTGGAGAAGTAGGGATGCTCTTAATTCATGGCCTTGTTTTTGTTCTATTTCATTTTCTAGAGAATAAGTAGGTGACAGTATATAAATGTTCTATATTTTCTCCCTCTAAAATTAACTAGAAATTGATTAAGTTCCTCAGTTGATAAAAGAACGTCTTTCAACTTCAAGAAGAACTCCGGTTGCTGACAACTAAACTTTTTCAATATCATGACCAGGATGAATAAGAATCTTCACAGACATTAATTCCTCTTAACATAAGTTGCTTTATTAGACTTAGACTTAGACTGGGACTAACACTACCTTAATTGTCATTGTAAAAAAATGTTGTGGCTTGGCATACTAGTAAAAATTAATAATTGTCTCCCTGAGTTAGATCAAAGTAAGCTTAACACCTGCAGGAACATGATGGGCAGTGCTGCCCCCCACAGTCTAGTTATGGATAAGCAGAGAAAGATTAATTGATTGATTGGTGTAACTTTTTGTACACCACACCAAAAAAAGACTTCCAGATTTTGGCAGGAAAAATTCCTGATTTTGTTCAAAAAATTCTTAAAAGCTCTAAATTGATAAGAAGCCGCAGATGCAAAAAGAAAAATATGGTCTTGGAATATATGGAGAAAAAAAAGAGACAAAAGAAATTGATTTGTTAAATGTTCACAAAAATATTTTCTAATAAATTTTTAACAAAATTTGCAAATTGAAGAGAAGTGTGTATTAAAAAAATAAAAAAGAAAAAAAAATTAGTTTAAAAATTTCAGAATTTAAAAATCTAAATTTTTTGAAGGAATTTTCTGAAAGATGTTCCAATTTAAGGGTTAACTTACAGGATAAAAATGCAATTGAACTTTCCACACCACAAGGACATTTTTACTTCTTTTGCAAAAAAACTGACTTTCAAAGATAAGAATTTTGCCAAAAATGTACTTTAAAACAATGTTGAAAAATATTCAAATTTCATGGGAAACATGTAAAAATCCATTTCCCCCCCTACAAGGTTGTTTTTCTTTTTTCAGAAAGCATGACAAGATTTGCGTCACCAGCAAAGAAAAATGTCATGCAAAAAAAATTACTTTTCCCTATGAATTCAAGTATTTTATCATGTAAAAATTTTCAGTTTCCTGTTCCAATTTCATGACAACAAATGACAAATTTGGACTTTTTGCAGCACTTGGCTAAGAATGTGTAAGTATTTTGAACTTTGATAATCATTATTCAACTTAAGAAAAGTTGGCAAAATATGAAATAAAGAAATAAATATTTTACCTTCTAATAAATTTTCTGAAATGTTTATTGAGAAAAATGCAGAAAAAAAGTAATTGATTTATTTTGCAACAGTTGATATGGAAAGTCTTATGAAGGAGCAGAAGTTTAAATCTGAAAAAAAGAATATTACCTAATATGTTACAAGTTTTGAAAAACGTCCAATTGCAAAAGAAACATATTCAGTTGAATGGTGTGTTTTTGCAGAACTTGACAAGATTTTTTTACATTTTTACATTTTTTACAAAGCTTACATTTTTTAAATTTGATAATTACTTTTGAACTTTGATAATCACTATTTAACTTAAAAAAGTTTGCAAAACAATGAAATAGAAAAATTCTGAAAGAAAGATGCAAGAAAAATGCAAAAAAAGTAAATATTGAACTAATTTTGCAACACTTGATGGAGTTTTATGAGGGAGCAAAACCTTATAGTTTTAACATTTTTACATTCTTTGCAAAATTTAATTTTGCAAAAGTCTTCTAAAAGATTGAAGAATATGTTTAGTTTTTTACATCGTAAAAAAAATGGGATTTTTAAAAATTACTGGAGGGTTATTATTGGAAAATTAACATTTTCAGCAGACAAAAAAAAAAAAATATTACCAAAAGATTCACAACTTCTTCAAACTTTCCAATATGAGAAGATTAATGCTGAATTTTTTTGTTGCGAAGTGTTTTTGTTTGTTTTTTTGCATTCGTAGCATAATAAATGACTAGACACATTCGACTGCTGTTAGCACTGGTGGCCTAGTGGTTAAGGAAATGTGTTTGTGCCCACAGGGCCTCAGGTTCGAATCCACCACATGTAAGGTTTCCACTGTAAGGAGTTGCAAAATAGTCTGATGGACTTTTCCTTTGGAAATGTTAAAATTTGAGAAAAAATGTGATATTTTTATTTTTGAATTTTTTATAAAATTCTTATTTGCAAATCCCCAAATTTGCAAAAAATCGATTTTAACAAAAGAATAATCACAATATTCTACAGAGTTTGCCCAAAAATGCACTCTTTTGTTATCTTTTTTTAAAGCTTTCCGATTTGACTACAAACAATTGGAATTTTATATTTGTTATCTTTAGAAAGTCTGACAAAATTTAATTTACTTATTCCAAAACATAACATGCAAAAATCTGAATTTTGTCAAAACATTTACAATATTTTTTTTAAAGTAAATATTTCTTTTTTGGATTTTGTTTATTTCGAAATGTTTGACAAGTGCTTGTACGTAGGGAGCAAAAAAAGGATTTAAGGATTTTAAAAGGACCCTATTTTTTTATACATGAAAAAATTAAAGGTATTTATGAGAAGAATGCAAAAAAATCTTTCGCAATACTTTTTTTTTCAGACCAGCAGATAAAAAAAGATATTACCAAAGAAATTCATCCTGAAATCTAGCTGAAGCAGGTGGTTTAGTGGTAGAGTTCTCACCTGCCATGCAGGAGATCTGGGTTCAAATCCTGGCTGATCCAACTAGCTTTTAGGAGTAGTCACATTGGTTGAATGCAGAGATGACTTTATATTATATGTAGTGATGTAAATCACATTGTCAAGATAACAAATTGTTTACCTAAAAAAACGAAACTTTCTAAAATCAGGAAAGAACATTCCAATTTTTTGATGAAAAATTTATTTTTAATAATCTTAGCTTAACAAAGGAAATATAGGAAACAAAGTTTTGCCAAAAAAAAATTGTTTTTTTTTTCTTTAAAAAAAAGTTTGGGCTGCCAGATAGTGAGCGGCCCACGAAAGTTTGGGCTGCCAAATAGTGAGCAGCCAACAAAAAAACCTGGGCTGCCAAATAGTGAGCCAACAAAAGTTTAGGCTGCCAAATAGTGAGCGGCCCACAAATGTTTAGGCTGCCAAATAGTGAGCAGCCCACAAAAAAATCTGGGCTGCCAAATAGTGAGCCCACAAAAGTTTAGGCTGCCAAATAGTGAGCGGCCCACAAATGTTTAGGCTGCCAAATAGTGAGCAGCCCACAAAAAAATCTGGGCTGCCAAATAGTGAGCCCACAAAGGTTTACGCTGCCAAATAGTGAGCAGCCCACAAAAGTTTTGGCTGCCAAATAATGAGCAGCCCACAAAAAAATCTGGGCTGCCAAATAGTGAGTGCCCCACAAAAAAATCTGGGCTGCCAAATAGTGAGCAGCCCACAAAAAAATCTGGGCTGCCAAATAGTGAG
>JAFBJS010013342.1:0-15825 GCA_016785265.1 Paraplagusia blochii
AGATCTGGTGGGGTCAGCTAGATTTCTCTCTAAATTTGATCTACTAAAGGGATATCGGCAGGTGCCTTTGTCCAAACGTGCACAGGAAATATCATCTTTCATTACACCGTCGGGTCTGTATTCTTATACAGTAATGCCTTTTGGTCTCAAGAATGCTCCAGCCTCTTTTCAGAGGCTAATGAACAGAGTGGTAGCGGGGTTAGTTGGTTGTGCGGTCTATTTGGATGATTTGGTAATTTTTAGTGACTCATGGACAGATCATTTGAGTCGAATTAGGGCCCTGTTTGTGAGATTGGCAGAGGCCAGGTTGACTGTAAACTTAGCAAAGTGTGAATTTGCTAGGGCCACAGTTACTTATTTGGGTCGAGTTGTGGGACAGGGCACGGTTGCTCCGGTGGATGCCAAAGTTGCAGCTGTGGCTGGATTTCCTCCACCCGCTACTAAAAAAGAATTGCAGCGGTTTCTTGGCCTTGTGGGGTACTACCGAAGTTTTTGTCACAACTTTTCTGCTGTAGTATTTCCTTTGACGGAACTACTAAAAACTAATGTTCGATTTGTGTGGTCAGAAAGTTGCCAACAGGCCTTTGATAACGTCAAGTCACTGCTTTGTTCAGGTCAGGTGCTGTTAGCTATATGTTTTGAGAAGCCCTTTCATCTGCAAGTGGACGCTAGCCAGGTGGGGGCTGGTGCCGTCCTCCTTCAGAGAGGGGAGGAGGAGAGTGAGGGGCTAAGACCAGTGTGTTTTTTTTTTCAAAGAAGTTTAACCGGTATCAGTTAAGTTATTCTGTGATCGAAAAGGAGGCATTGGCGTTAATTTGGGCTATTCAACATTTTGAAGTGTATGTTGGGGGGTGCTCTCCTTTGGTGGTTTATACAGACCACAACCCTCTCACGTTTTTGAAGAGCCTGAAGTCTCCCAACCAACGATTGGTTCGCTGGGCACTCTTTTTGCAGGCATATGATTTGGATATTAGACATATAAGGGGAGTGTCTAATTTACAGGCAGATGCTCTGTCCCGTGCCCCTTTGGGAGGTGTTTAACCTTGGGGATGCTGGAATGGGTTGAGGAGGTTGTTTGCTGGTGTGCAGTTTTTTTTTTAAGAGGGGGGGTGTGACAGCCCTGGCCTTGGCTCGGCCAGGCCCTCCTTTCTGCTCTTTGTCTTTACAGGGGTGGCCCTCAGCTGTGCACGCCTCCGTGATCTGATTGGTCCTGAGGCGAATAAGGAAGGAAGTTGGGACACGTACGGGGCGGGATCCCTGGGCCTGTCTTCGGAGGCTCGCTGTCTGCGTTCTGTTTGCACTCGTGCAGTCTTTTTTGTTAAATAAAGATCCCTGGCTTTTACTGTTCTTGGTGGTCCACAATCTTTGGGGTTTGTCTCTAGACCGTAGTCGTAACTACGGTGCAGTGCATGTTGGACTACAGCAGGGCTGTCCTTTGTCACCGGTTCTGTTCATCACTTTTATGGACAGAATTTCTAGGCGCAGTAAGGTGCTCGGCGGGGTCCAGTTCGGGAGACACCAGATTTCATCTCTGCTGTTTGCAGATGATGTTGTTCTGTTGGCCTCTTCAAACCAGGACCTACAGCATGCACTGGGGCAGTTCGCAGCCGAGTGTGAAGCGGCTGGTATGAAAATTAGCACCTCTAAATCCGAGGGCATGGTTCTCGACCGTAAAAAGTTGGTAAGCACCCTCCAGGTCGGGGGAGAGATCCTGCCTCAAGTGGAGAAGTTTAAGTATCTTGGGGTCGTGTTCACAAGTGAGGGATTTACATAAAATAAATAAAAAATAAATTAGAACTCTATTAATCCCTAGGGAGTGTCCTTCGGGAAAATTATGCCTCTACATGTAACCCATCACCGTAGTGAGCAGAGGGCTGCTGGCCTGTGCCCGAGGAGCAGTGTGGGGGGCCCATGCTCAGGGCACATCAGCGGTAACTTGCCGGTAGAGGGACTCGAACTGTGGGCCCTGCGAAGTCCGTGATGAGTGGACTGTGCAACTTCTTCTGGGGGTAACTCCTGTTAAGTTTAAGATCGATGCCCAGGTTGCTGCTAGTGTAATAAGTGAAGAGATGTTCAATGCTCATCCCAGAGAGAGAGCTAAAGCAGACTAGCAAATCTTTGACCAGCCCAGGGGGTAAATTAGACTGCAAAGGACAATTTCAAGTTAACACCACATACTGGTCCTTCTCAAAAAATTAGCATATCATGAAAAGGCACTAGGAACAAGCTATTAACCAAATTATTTGAATCAACGATGTAACGCTAAACACCTGCAAAAGATTCCTGAGACTTTTAAAAACTCCCAGCCTGGTTCATTACTCAAAATCGCAATCACGGGCAAGACTGCTGACCTGACTGCTGTCCAGAAGGCCATCATCGACACCCTCAAGCAAGAGGGCAAGACACAGAAAGAAATCTCTGATCGAATAGGCTGTTCCCAGAGTGCACCTCAATGGGACGTGTGTGGTAAGGAAAAAGTGTGGCAGAAAACACTGCACAACCAGACGAGGTGACTAGATCTTGAGGAAGATTGTGAAGAAGGGCCGATGCCAGACCTTGAAGGAGCTTCGGAAGCAGTGGACTGAGTCTGGAGTAAAAACATCCAGAGCCCCTGTGCAGAGGTGTGTGCAGGAAATGGGCTACAGGTGCCGCATTCCCCAGGTCAGGCCACTTTTGAACCAGAAACAGCGGCAGAAGCGCCTGACCTGGGCTACAGAGAAGCAGCACTGGACTGTTGCTCAGTGGTCCAAAGTACTTTTTACGGATGAAAGCAAATTTTGCATGTCATTCGGAAATCAGGGTGCCAGAGTCTGGAGGAAGACTGAGGAAAAGGAAATGGAGAAGGAAGTGATTTTTCTTTACTTTTTGCCGGAATCAATATTAAAACAATAAAAGGACTGATATATTTTGAGTTGGTGCGCTATGAATGTAAAATAAATGTTTTTTTTTTTTTTATTACATTATGGAAAATAATGAAGTTTATCACAATATGCTAATTTTTTGAGAAGGACCGGTACAAGAAGAACTCATACTCATTCTCAGTGTATGTCGTCAGAGGAAAGTCTGTCAACAACTTACTCAGCAGATCCTGCGCAGCTGAGATGGGCCTCGTGAAATGGATCGTGGAGGTCCACAGTGCCTTTGGAGAGCATGGGACACTCAAAACTGAGCCTCTTAGGATACAGCTCAAGGACAATGCCACCCCGTACGTCATGCACACTGCGCACAGGTCCATGAGCTCAAACGTATCCTTGCCATGGTGAACTATCTTGGTAAATACGTGCCAAACCTGTCCACAGTGGGCCAGCCACTGTACGAGTTACTCCGGTCCAAGACAGCCTGGACCTGGGGTCCTGCATAACACACAGCTTTTGAGAAGCTCAAGGAGCTACTGATGACATTGCCAGTGTTGGCGTACTATGACATCAACAGACCCATTGCTGTCTCAGCGGATGCGAGCAGCTATGGCTAGGTTCACACTGCACCCTGAAACGACCCAAATCCGATTTTTTCGCCAATATGCGACCTCTATCTGATTTGTTATTGACAATATGAAAGACATAGATCCGATTTTTTTCACATGCGACCCAGGTCGCTTCGAGATGTGGTCCTAATTCCGATTTATATCCGTCATTTTCACATGTGACTGCGGTCTGAACGGCTGAGTCGCATTCATGCGACCTGGCTGGTCGCCTTGTACCAATCACAGGCAGACAAACACTGTCATGTGACTCCCGGGTCTCGGGCTGTTTGTCACCGCAACTGACGTTCATCTAGTTTCCATCAGAATTTAGGAAGAGCCGCAACAGCTGACGCAGCGGGCCGCATGTTTACATTGCGTACACACACACACACACACACACACACACACACACGCGTGTGTTTGTATGTGAAAAAAACAGCCATATCTGTCATATCTGTAGAATCACCACTGAAGTGAAGCCGGGGGTGAAGCCGGGGGATACTAATAACACTGACTCTATCCTATCCTTAAATATACTTTATTTAAGGCACTACATATTATGGCTGGGCAACATTTTTTCATATATTGAAATGAATGTAACAGTCACAGCTGTTACATAAACTACTGCCGAAGTTGCGTGTCCTCCCGAGACAATGGCACCAACGCAGTCGCTCACAGTGGTTGGTGAAAAATGTTTCTCGTGAGCTGAAGAAGCGCTGCACATCAGTATCCCACCACTCCTGGCTGCGACTCTGCGTCCATATACCCCTTTCAATTGACGTTGCTGTTGTTGCCCCACACAGCGCCAGAAGCCCTTACTCTCCTGCTTAATCTCCTCCAATACCAGGTTGTTGACTGAGTTCCGCTGCCACAGAAACCACATCGCGAGGTACCGTCTCATCTCCATGCTTTACAACTTTGCAAACTTGCTCCAGCTTTGTTTATGTATTGCGTAGACTCGCTTATACCTGTCAATTTGCGCATGCGGGACTCATTTGAGTCATTTCCCGTTCATATTGGAGATCGCATACAAGTCCAGATAAGTGGAAAATGTTGGATTTCTGAACAAATCGGATATGGGTCGTTTCAGGGCGCAGTATGAACCTAGCCTAAGGGCTCAGTGGCGTGCTGTTGCAGCTCCATGGCCAAACATGGAAACCATTCGCGTACTGCTCAAGGAGGCTGACCAACGCAGAGACCAGATATGCGCAGATCAAGAAAGAGTGCCTGGCGAGTGTGTGGGCCTGCGAGTGGTTGATAAGTACCTCTACAGACTCGAGAGTTTCGAACTGGTGACAGACCATAAGCCCCTGATCCCATTAATGAATAGTAAGGACTTCGACAACGTTCCCTTAAAGTGCCAGCGACTCCTTTTGCGACTCATGCACTTTAAGCCAGTGGCTGCGTATGCGCAGCTGATGAGAAGCTGCAGACTGTGATCAGGTACGTCAGGTCAGGCTGGCCAGAACACACAGGCCAAGTACCAAGTAACGTAGTGAGTACTTGCCATGAGAGATTAACTATCAGACTACGACGGAATGGTCGTGAGAGGGAGCCACATCATAATACCAACGACGCTGAGGGCAGACATACTTGAGATGATCCATGATGGACATCAAGGGCTCTCAAAGTGCTGGGACAGGGCAATTGCCGCTGTCTGGTGGCCTGGCATTTCCTCACAACTGAAACATAAGGTCCTGTCGTTCCAGTCCTGCTGCGAGTTGAGAAGAGCGCAACAGAAGGAGCCTTTAATCTCTACTCCCCTCCCCGACAGACCATGGCAGCGCATAGGCCTGGACCTATGTGAGTATAATAAACAGAACTACTTAATAATCTCAGACTACTACTCAAGATATATTGAGACACTGCACATGAAAACAACGACAAGCGCTCATGTTTCCCTGAAACTGAAGGCTACATGCGCTCGGCTACGGCATCCCAGATGTGGTCAGCGACAACGGGCCGCGGTTCACAAGTGCTGAGTTCCAGCAACTTGCTCGTGAGCTTGACTTTGAACGAGTCACCTCGAGTCCACACAACGCACAAGGCAACGGTCATGCAGAGAGGGCGGTGCAGACCGCAAAGTGAATATTGAAGCAAAAGGACCCTCTCATCACACTCACGTGCTACAGGTCAACACCATGCAGCACAACTGGAGACTGCTGAATTACTAATGGGTCAGAGTACCCTGGCCCATTAGTAATGGCTACCCTCCTACCCTCGAGAGGAACCTACAGCCCTCATGGCCCGACAAGCAATGCATCAGGGAGAAGGACGAGGCCGAGAAGAAGAAGCAAGCCTTCTACTACAACTGACACCATGGGGCCAGACCCCTAGCCCCACTCCAGCCTGGTGGTAATGTCCTCACCAATCTGGATCACCAGAAGTCATGGAAGACTCCTGCAGTCGTGACTACTGAGAGTGTCACGCCACGCTCATACCATCGTTCAGACGCAGGGGGAAACACTCAGGTGCAATCACCTCCAAGAGATGCCTGCCCCACAGCAACATGAAGGCAGAGCACCTGTCTTACCTGTTTGCATGGACTTCAGTCACAAGCAGGGGGATTGCAGTGCCAGGATGCATGCTGAGGCTGAAAATCTGTCACAGATCTGGTCTGGACGGATCGTAAAGCCAGTTGTCAGATTGGCCTTGTGAGCTAACATGACCTCACACTAATGGCTTTTGGCGGGGGAGAAGGGAAAAGAGTTCTAGTTGTGGTGACTTTTTTTAAACCACATAGAAGAGTTAAAAGATAAAAAGAGTTTATGTGACTGTTGTTTATACTTAAGAGTGACATTGTTCTTAACAGAATGGTTGTCTGTTTACCGTATTGAGAAAAGGAGAACTAAAAAGGGGAGATGTCAGAGTATTAGAATGCTTAGGGTACTCTGCTTTACGGTTGTTATAATGTTGTCATAGTTTACGGTAGAAGGAGGGACCTTTACGGCAGTTAACGCACATGGTACATGCACGTTACACTGTATGAAAAAACCCGAGAGCTCCTGATAAAAGTTGATGTTAAAATCAAGCTGTCTGGACATTCCGTGTGTTATTACAATCGGTGTTGGTTTTTCCACCAATATTTATTATGCTGAACTTCCTCGTGGGGTACTGAGGCAGCACGACTGACACTTTGACGGTCACGTGATTAATGATGTAATTTAAGAAACAACAACAATGCTACAGTAAATGTCCGTGGTCTTGAGATTTCTGTGGATAGAAAACTGTAATTATTAATGAGTGCAAGGAGCTGGTCATGCGAGGGTGGAGTGGGGTAAGATTTTAACATTTTATCACGTGGTGTTTTTATGCTGCGAATTAAAGAAAAACAACACGGAATGGACTCAGTGAAACTACATCAACACAGCATCGGCGGCAGAAGCAGCGGTGGCAGCTTTCTCTCTCTCAATGACTCAGAGTTAAATACGGTAAAGAACAGAGAAGAGCTAAAGAAATCTGACAAACTTCACGGAGTCCATCGTCCTTGAGAACCAGCCGTTATCCCCTGTTCATGACGCTGTTTTTACTAAACGTGTGGAATTTCTGTAGCCGGGCTATGTCATATCTAATTGCATTCAAAATAACTATTTCTCTGACTTTGCCAGTGAAACGCTGTTCGGTGCCGTCTCTCATTTCATTAAAGATAAGAGTCATTTACATTGTGACGATGCTGAAATGTTTTTTCTCTCATTAAAGAGGGTCTTTTACTCGTATACTGCAGATGTGCAAATTTCTATTTGTGCCCATTTATATTGCCTATTGTTGTGAGGGCTGAATGAGCCCGGTTTATAATGTTAATAAATGTTTTTGGAAAGTTATTCCGTCCAACATTTCTTGTTATCAAATACTGCACAAAGAGTCATATGACTGTTTCAGACAAAATGCTAAAAAATAAATGTGTCATTTTTCTATAACGTATATTGAAGTAGTGTATTTATATTGTACACAGTTATTTATAGAATGCCCTTAGTGTGGTATCAGAATAATTCAGGGGATATTGGCTGTCTATATTGGTACAAGTTATTATCAGTATCGGTAAATGTTATATCGGACATCCCTATCAAAAACTAAATTCCCTTATTTAAACAAGCTGCCACTACAATTTATTTGTACACCGTCATCATTGGCATGTTTTCCAGAGCTGGAGAAATTATTTCAAAAAGACAGAATCTCTTTGGCCGAAAGTTGTTAATGTCCCTGATTAAAAATGAGTGAATGAACCGTATTCCTATTTTCCTTCTTTAAGTTGCCTGCAGTGACTACTTAGGTCCAACAGAGGTCGACATTGATACAGCAACACAGTGTCAACACTGCGTCGACACACTTGTGCCATGTTGTATACACAATGAGGCCGCATCTGCCCATCACTAGTGTGGAGCTCCTTGTCTATCACGAGCTCCTGATAGACAACTTAGGCGGGAATAAGAGGGTTGAGCCCCAGGTTTGAATCCCTGCCAAGTTACAACTGAGGTCCACTGAGCATGTCACCATCCCTACTCACAGCTCCCCGGGTGCTCAAAGTTGTCTGCTATTCACTTTGATGGGTTAAATGCAGAGGTCACATTTCATTGTTTGCAGTGGTGTGAATCACAATGTAAAAATAACAAGGAAGCTTGATTAAAAAAAAAAATTAAATTAAAATACATTTGTTCAGTTGTCTTTTTCTGATAATCTCTTATTGGGTCACAAGGGGAGCCAGTGCAGCCCAAATCACCATATGGACATCCCACTGGAAAGAACAGAACTTTGCTCAGAGCACCACATTGCCTTGTGGACCAAATTCTTCTGTTTCATTGCCCACAAAGCCATCACTGCTGCTCATAGTACATACACACATGTATTTATAAAGCAATGTCTGAAACTGCTGCAGGATCATTTCATTCAAAATCAATGTGGCTTTCAATTCTTACATTTCGACTGAATCTTTTAAAGTTCAGCCTTAAAATTGTTCAAAGGAAGTAACCAGTCAGTTATGCAAGGACTTGGAAGATGGAATTTGCATGATTACACAAGTGAGTGTAAAATGGGAAAATGTAATGTAAAACAGAGGGGTGATAGAAAAAAATGACATTACTGACTATTTTGTTTTGGCTTTTTTTTCAAGCACATTTTTCAAAAGGTGTTTAAATAAGTAATCTATTAAGATGAACAAAGGTTTACACAGGAAACATATTAATAGCCCATACGACCCATATGAATACATTTCATTGAACACATGCCACGTTTGTTTTCAAACAAAAAATGCTCACCAAAATGGTAAATCTTGACCGATGGTACCTTGCGAATGATTCTTTTGATGAAAAGATTTATGTGCGAGAGAATGATGAAAGGGGGAGCCAAAGACGGACGAGAATGATATTGCACTATCAGAGTGTAACGCTGAAATTTCCAGTAGATGTCACTGTTGGCCTGCACTTCAGAGAAAGTGTAGCTGTATGACAAAAAAGCCAGTTACAGTTAAAGCATGGCGACTACGTCAGCATAAACATTTGAAAGTACTCTAAATTTTACCTAAACATTGCAATGAGCAAGTTGATGAGCAGGATGTTGGTGACAAGCAGATAGATGACAAGAAGTATAACGACCAGCCAGTTACTGTAGAGAGTTCTGCAGGGCTCAGCACCATCTTCAATCAATGTTACATTGTGTGTACAAGGCTTATCCCAATCCTTCCCCACTGAAAATATAGAAATATATATATATATGTACATGTGCAGTTGGTATAGATATTTTTCTACTGAAAGGAAACAATATTTTCTCACTGTCTAAAGAACAACATTAATGTATTACTTAGGAACGTAAAACATAGTCTACGTATGTTCAAGTTAGTAGGCTCTGTCCCACACATATGAACAACCTGTTAACGCTCACACTGGACAAGTTTGACAAAACCAGACGAGTTGATCCTTAATAATCTAATGTGTCCCAGAAATTCTTTCATTACACCTCCAATTATTTTCTGATATCCTCCTGGCTACATCACTCAATATTACAAAATGTACTACATTTAGTACATGTAAACACTTACAGACCACCTGCAGTACATTTCTTTACTATTAAAATAGTTATGGCCACTCACTATATAAAACAAACATGTAAATAACCCGTTCCCAGGTCACTGGGGCAGCAGTCTCAACAATTGCCACCAAAATCACAATACATCATATTGCAAACCTTCCTGGAGGTCCTGTAGGTCCTATGTCTTACGTGGGTTCGGATAGTGCTATGCACAGAGCACCTCAGTGGCCACAACTGAAATAAAAACGGGGTTATTTTCCTTTTATATTATGATCATTTTAAAAAAAAATTACCATCCATTTCTTCCACAGGGATCTGTCCAAAGATGTGCAAGTAAGGCCTGTAAAAAACCCGCCGAAAAATGCGATTGGGACTAGGATCATATGAATAAATCAGGGCTTGGTTGGCAACTCCATATGCCATGAGCCACACTCCAAGGAAGAAAAGGAAGAAGAATACATCCTTCACCTGCAATGACACAATATTTACATAATTTATTCTACAGACCTGATCAAATTTACTGATACACAGGAAATATTACACATATTAGTCCTGAAAACACACCATTTTGCCAACAATGATGATTTTTGGTCCGAGTTGTTTGTGAATGGCAAAGATGTGAATGAGACGGAGGGTAAAGACCATGTAATCCACACACAGGACCTCCCGACCAAATCCATGCGACCAGTGGAACATTCTGGACAAAGGATTGCACCAAATTAACAACAGCAGCAATACAATACACCTCGTATGAAACACTTTTTTTGCATTTTAGCAAACAAGCAGACAGAGGTTTTAATTTTCTTTATATTTAAATTACTTTTTATCGTTACTTGTTTAAGTAACTCTACAATTACCTGCATATTAATCCAATGACAAAAAGGATAATGGCAGCAAGGTCACACTTGTTCCACACATCTTGTACGTACACTCTCATTCTCTGTCGCCAAGTCATAGTCCCCAGAAAGCATGTCTCGAGAAAAAGAATTTGGCAAAAGTCCAGAATTAGATTAGGTCTACTTGGTCAAATTAATACCTGATCTAAACGTCTGAATGAGAGTTTTATTTCAGTGGTAGTATCACCAATTGAATAAAAGTCACTTGGCCTTCAAAGTAAGACCAAATGTAGGCCAAATTTAAAAGAATTTGCTCATGTATTAAAAATGTTTTTGCAATTGATTTGTATTTATTATAGATGCACTGTAAAACGTTATTACAAAAGGGACCTACTTCATTCCCTCAAAGTAACTAGTTGGTAATGTACTGTCCATTTGTGTTTGTTTTTGTAAAACAGCACTTTCAACAACAATAATTGTAAAAGCTCTAATTTAAAGAAAATATTTTACTTCCCACAGTGCTGTTTAAAGCTGCAATATTTTAGTACAAAATAAATTTATGCTGATTTGACAGCATAAATCCCTGACATGGGTTGTATAGTTGAATGAAATAAATAAATCCTTCTCAAGGTTGATATTGAGTAGTGTTTACCTGGTGCATGTGTAATATGTCATTTTTTTTATAAAGTTAATCACCTTTAAATCAAAAATCAAAAATCAGTTTTAAATCAAAAACCAGTTTTGAATCAAAAATCAATATTGATTTGAATACTGCCATTGTCAATAGTCTTTGGTGTGACAGTAAAGTATTTCCTTTTACCTACAACTGCTCTTACCTCCCTAATCTCTTCACACACGATGGTGAATACCCAAAAGTACAACACATATTCAGTGATGGATGGGCCAAACTTCGGGGGAGGTTTGAAGTCCACCAAGAGAACGTAGGCAAACAGCAGGAGGAAGAGAAAATACATCAAGACATTGCCCAAAAATGAGGTGACGGGTGCGAACCAAAATTGGCGCCATCGGGACACGATGAAAGGGCGCTGAGGTGGTCGGTGTGTATAAGGAATGCCTGTGTACAGTAGTTCGCAAGTCTTTAAATGAAAACACATATCAGATGTCTTTGCTCTCAGCAATAGTTTGAAGGGAACTTACCTTTTATATGTGCTGTTTTTGGGCTGTGGGCGTCCTGTAAGTCAGCATCACTAGTTCAACACAATATAAACAATTAAATTAGTAGGTGGCGTAAATTAGTAAATTAGTCAGGTGGTGATCATAAAAACTATTAATGAAGACCAATGATGCTTAAAGACCAGTGCATTTTATAGTATTACATGTGCTTGATGTCAGAGAAAGAGAAAACTGTGTGCCCATAAAGACTATCATTGTCTCGGCCTGCTCCTTCCTCTTTTGGCTTTTCCTCTTCTTGCTGGTGGTCGTCTTGATTCCTGAATGAGGTTTAGAATAAAAATAACCAGGCTTTGTGATAACCTGATATTTATCAAAGGGCAATGTAATAAAGGTAATGATGCCGTTACCTGAAGCTGATTAAGTTAGTGTAGCAGAGGAAGGGACAAAGAAATGTGAGCAATAGCTTCCACACATCTGTGTTCCTTTTCATATCACCCCACCAGATCTGTGACAACAAAGACTGAAGAAAAAAAGTTATTATATCATCATGTCTACATTTAATCCTATTTGCTTCACATTAGCAAACTGCTGAAAAATATGACTGACAAGATGAATAATACTACTAGGACTATTTGGTAGTCATTGTATCTATTTGGTCGTTTTCAACTTTGGGGTCGAAACCCAAGATATGATCAATTTGAATAAAATGGGGTCACCTGTAATATCGTTTTATTAAAATAAACAACTAATAAGTCAACCAATTCTCCTTAAAATTATAATAATTCTTCCGTAGTGTAGCAGTTAGCACACCTGCCTCAGAAGCAGAGAGCTTATTGGTTTGTTGATACCCAGAGAAAAAGCTGAAGGCAGACACAATCTCTACTTTCAAGAGTAGATTAAAAGCTTTTTTGTTTAACAGTGCCCATAATGGCCTACAGATACAGATCCGTAGACCCTATGCGAGGCCTATGGCTGGACCTAGGATACCAGATATGCTGCTGTAGGCTGAGAATGCCGGAGGTCCTGTGGCACATTGAGTCCTCTATTGTTGTCCTCTGTCTTTTTCACCCCTCTATTCTTCAACTACTCTTTGTTCCTTATTCAAACATTTCAGTAGACTTAACACCTCTCTATTCTAGTTCGAAAACAAACAGAGTAACCTCGTTATTCCATATGTTGCTGGGACCTCTGAAAAACTTCTTTATCACGAAATAACGTAAACCTTATCACGTTATAACGTGATAGTATCACGAAATAACGTAAAACGGATCACATTATTGAGCCAATTTGTTTTTTCTAAGTGTGGCAGCAATACGCTTCCGTACATTTGCTCCTCAACTAATGTGCATTAACTAATCCACCTCTAGTCAGGGGTTTCAATACCAAATTAACTAATATTGGTGTAAAGCAATAAAAAGTAAAATGGTTGTCGCTCCCTGTGTGTGTGTGTGAACACAACACCCGTATTAGTTTAACGAGCTCGTAAAATCTTGCGTAAAACCATGCTGAAGACCTCTCGTGACACCACATGCTACATGAGCGGCTCATCTCCTTGTCAACCACTATATGTTACTGCGCTATTATGAACAAAAAAGTCCTCATATTTTCTCTTTTATATTCTCTTAATATTTTCTTTGTTTATGGAATGGACACGAACATGCTTAAAGACCTAGGTTCAGCTCTCGCCACTCCTATAACCTCAATCATTAATTGTTCAATTTCCTCGGGTCATTTTCCAAAGGCCTGGAAATCTGCCATTGTTACCCTTGTTTTTAAGCCTGGTGACGCCACTTCTCTGCTTTACAACCGTCCAATCAGCATCCTTCCTGTCATCTCCAAAATCGCAGAAAAATGGGTGGCACAGCAGATTGTCCATCACCTAAACAACAGCTCCCGTCCCTCCATGCCATGATTCCATGGCTTCAGATCCAAACACTTCACTGAAACGGCTACATGCCGAAAATTAAATCTTTTCTTGATATGGGTGGAGTTGTAAGAGCAGTCTTTTTAGACCTAGAAAAAAGTATTTGATACAGTATATCACTGTTCTTCTTACCAAGCTCTAAAATTTGAACTTCTCTCATAACTCTGTGAGTTGGATCAAATCATATTTGCATGAACGAACACAGTCCATAGTAGTTGACAACTGCAGATCTGGCTCGCTTTCGCTAACCTCTGGCATCCATCAGGGTTCAATATTAGTTCCCCTTTTATTTAGTCTTTACATTAATGAGTTGCCCACTATCTGCTCTGAAACTGAATGCTTAAGGTATGCAGATGACACAGTCTTCTTTGTTTATGGTCGCAACAAAGACAGTGTTGCAGCTAAGCTTACCAAAACAATGTCCTGTGTGGCAACCTGGTTACAGGAGTGCTGTCTACAGCTGAATCTTTCAAAAACTGTAGGCATGCATTTCACTAAAACAAATAAAGTGTCACCTGATCCTGACATACTTATTAAAATAAAAACAAATTGTAAATCAATATAAAAATATTGGTTTATATTAGATTCTCAGCTTTCCTTTAAAGACCATATTAAAAAATTGTGTAAAAAAATAAAATAAAATCCTGCAAATTTTCATGCAATTCGAAAGGATATGTCAAATGAAGCTGAAAAAATGTATTTCTATTCAATGATTCTAAGTCACTTCAATGCAATTTTTAAATTGGGAGAGTCCTAACGCATTTGCAGATTTTAATTTGCTTTAAAAAGTACTGCATAATTTGGCTCCAGAACCTTTGGCAGACTAAATCTACCAAAAAAAAGTAACTCTCAGCGTGTCACTCGAGGCTCTGTCAGAGGTGACTGTCACATACCTCTATGCAGAAGCACATTCAGTCAATCGGTCTGGTCAGTAAAGAGTGTAAATGTGTGGAACTCATTACCTGAGGAGGTTAAACAGATTGCAACATACAAGGCCTTCAAAAAAAAATAATAATAATAATAAAATGTGGCTCATCAACAACTTCAACTGCCAACACTAGAAGAAAGGCCTCTTATGATGTTTTCACATTCAATGTTCAGATTTAAATGTAAATATGTCATGTGTTCCCATTTTAAATTTATAAGTGCCTTCATATTTATTTTGAATTGTGTATGTATTGTGTTTTTCTTTTGCCTTTTTACATCAAGGCCAGGGGACTACAGATGAAAACTAGCCTTCTGGCTAATTCTGGCTTTTTTAACCATGTGCAATATTTTGTTTTATTAAATTGCATTGTCCCCTTTAAATAAACTAAACTAAACTCTCCTTATCTTCTTCATTCGTAAATTGTGTCTCCTTCTCATCGCCTTCATACATCGCCTTGATCTTTCTTTAACCTGCTCCATTTCTTTTGCACGTGCATTTGTTAACAGAATCCATGTTGAATAAAACAGGATATTAACGAGATCTTGTTAAATAACCACGTGATCAAATTGAAACTGGACCATTTAAATACGGTTTGACTAATGTGCATTCGCTCCCTTATCGTGTGTGAATGCAAAGTGAATAGAATGCGGATTAGTTAATACGGGATCGAATCCCGAATTACCTACTTCAGTATTCGATTCCGAATTGAATGAAAAAAACGGTATGTGTTAGAAATGTAATTCCACAGATTTAAAGTATATGAAGAAATCCTGCAAAAGTATTACCACTTTTTCTTACCATTAATTTAATTTACAAACTTAGAATTTAGTGCAAAAAAATCTCTGCGTATTGGAACAGTATCTCTACAGTAGTCAGTGGGTGTCTTTCTTCTTGGCCTTCCCTCAAGGTATATAAGATGCTTCTTAGCATTGTAGGCTTAAGGGGGAACTACCTTTGATAACTTAAAAATCAATCTACATAAGTGGAATGAAGAACACCCACCCATTGTCACCCTTTGGTACAAAGAGGTTTTAATTTCTCTACATGACTACATGCAATAGCTAAGGAGAATATTTTTAAAAGATTTGAACTAGGGATGTCCGAACATCCCCTCCCTGAACCGACACCTTAACGTGGTGGAGGGGTTTGAGCATCCAGATGAACCTAGGGGCTATGTTGTCTGGGGCCCAATGCCCCTGGTAGGGTCTCCCAAGGCAAACAGGTCCTAGGTGATGAATCAGACAAAGAGCGGTTCAAAAAACCCCATTATGAATAACGAACCATGGAGGCAGTGTACGTCGCCCAGATTGGCGTTACCGGGGCCCCACTCTGGAGCCAGGCCCGGGGTTGGGGCTCATAGGCGAGCGCCTGGTGGCCGGGTCTGGGTCCACGGGACCCGGCCGGGCCAAGCCCGAAGAAAAGACGTGGACCCACCTCCACCTTCATGTGGACTCACCACCCGCAGGAAGGTCCATAAGGGGCCGGTGCCGTGTGATTTGGGCGGCAGTCGTGGGCGGGG
>JAFBJS010013342.1:16657-29222 GCA_016785265.1 Paraplagusia blochii
GAAGCTGTGGGCGTAAAGCCTCGGGTGCCTGTCGGGGCGGCAATCCCCGAACTCGGTGGTGGACACCAGAGGTTGGGGATGCCGTGAAGCTGAAGAAGGAGTCCTACAGCTGCAGTATAAGAGTAAAAAGCCCTCTTTAATGAGTGAAAAAAAAACACTTCAGCATCATCACTATGTAAATGACTCGAGACGACGCCAAACAGCGTTTCACTGGCAAAATGAGAAATAGTTATTTTAAATACACTGAGGGCAGAATTATTAGGCAAATAAGTATTTTGACCACATTATCCATTTTATACATGTTGACCCGCTACAAGCTGTATAAGCTTGAAAGCCTACTCCTGAATAAGTATATCAGGTGATATGCATCTGTGTAATGAGAAGAGGTGTGGTATAATGACATCAACTCCATATATAAGGTGT
The DNA here is from genome assembly GCA_016785265.1 of Paraplagusia blochii. Classification (NCBI taxonomy): domain Eukaryota; kingdom Metazoa; phylum Chordata; class Actinopteri; order Pleuronectiformes; family Cynoglossidae; genus Paraplagusia; species Paraplagusia blochii. The sequence goes on from JAFBJS010013342.1 coordinate 17,081, forward strand.
GCATAATTATTAGGCAATTTCCTTTTCTTTGGCAAAATCAGAAGTCAGAAGAGAGATCTAACTGAATCTGAAAAGTCAAAAATTGTAGGATGTCTTGCAGAGGAATGCAGCACTCTTGAAATTTCCAAACTTTTGAGGCATGACCACCGTGCAATCAAGCGTTTCATTACAAATAACCAACAGGGTCGCAAGAAGCTTGATGAAAAGAAAAGGCGCAAAGTAACTGCACGATTTGAGGAGGATCAAGCGTCAAGCTTCCAAGATGTCATTGGCATTCAGTTTTGCCATATTTCAGAGTTGCAACGTAACTGAAGTGTCAAAAAGCACAAGATGTGCCTGTGAGAAGGTGAGCGACACCCCCCTTCTCACCGTCTCTCCGGAAGTGGCTGGCGTCACTTACGAGGAGGAGAGACAGAGACTCTTGAACAGAGGTGTGCTATATGTGTAATAACGTTGTCAATATTACTTTATTATTATTTATTTCACGCGGGTTTGTAAGCTTGGTGACGGTAAGGGGAAGGGGCTGTGCACGGACGCGGGAGCGCGGTGCGCCGCGTCACGTCATTCAAACATTTACAACTCACCGTCAGCAGTTTTACTTACACTTTTCCACCCGGCGTTCAGTGAGGTACCCACTGCCCGTCCTGCATCTCATCCAGTTACTGTTTCAGCCTTGGACCTTTTATACATTCACATACACTCACTCACACATCCACATTCACTCCGCTGCACTCACCTCGCTGTCCGGATTCAATGTTCCTGTGCGGAAGCGCGCGCCGCTTCAGGGGCGTTGTTTATCCAGCGCGGGGCCAGAGGGGGGCACAGCCCATTATGCACAGGGCTGTTTGTATCAATTCATATTTGTATATAGGTGTGAATGGTACTGTGAATATTATGTGTGAAGTGTGGTAAGGTTAATGAAATCTATATGAATGTATGTATTGTAGATATGTATTGAGTGTCTACTTGTAATTGTATTTTTTTTTTAAGCCATTGGTGTGCAGGTTTCCCCTCTGTAATGGTTTGTCCCAATTAGGCCTAGGCAGGCTGCACTATTTAAGTGAGGTTCAGTGGTCTCTAAAGGGGGGGAAGAGTGTGGAGTATTTTGACGGATTGTCCTGCAACTGTCTCTTATACACATCTCAGCCGGCTGGCCAAAGCTAAGTTCTTCTTGCTCGTTCTTCACTTTACCACCTTTTCCGGTTTGCCCTGATCCCTTTAAGTGTGGGACGCCGCTCGGTCCCTCACAGTGCCATACTCAGGGACATGGCCAAAGTAAGAAATGCTGAAAAACGACCACCACTGAACAAGACACACAAGATAAAAGATAAACCGTCAAGAACGGACCATGAAATATCTAAAGACAGATTTTCTAAGGTTTTATGGACTGATGAGATGAGAGTGAGTCTTGATGGGCCAGATGGATGGGCCCATGGCTGGATCTGTAAAAGGCAGAGAGCTCCACTCCGACTCAGACGCCAACAAGGTGGAGGTGGGGTACTAGAATGGGCTGGTATCATCAAAGATGAGCTGGTTGGACCTTTTTGTGTTAAAGATGGACTCAAACTCAACTCCCAGACCTACTGCCACTTTCTGGAAGACACCTTATTCAAGCAGTGGTACAGGAGGAAGTAGGCATCTTTCAAAAAAAAACATGATTTTTATGCAGGAAAATGCTCCATCTCATGCATCCAAATACTCCACTGCGTGGCTAGCAAGCAAAGGCCTAAAAGATGAAAAAATAATGTCATGGCCTCCTTGTTCACCTGACCTGAACCCCATAGAGAACCTGTGGTCTCTCATAAAACGTGAGATCTACATGGGGGAGAAACAGTACATCTCCCGGAACAGCATCTGGGAGGCTGTAGTTGCTGCTGCGCGCAATATTGATCGTGAAAGCATAAAAAAACTGACAGAATCTATGGATGGAAGGCTTTTGAATGTTCTCATAAAGAAAGGTGGCTATATTGGTCACTGATTTGTTTTTGTTCTGTTTATTAATGTCAGAAATGTTAATTTGTACATTTTGAGTTGTATTATCAGTTTACCTGGCAAAAATAAATAAGTGAGATGGCTATATATTTGTTTTTTTATTGAATTGCCTAATATTTCTGCACAGTAATGTTGACCTGTGTTAGATTTCAGTGGTTTTTCACTTTTGGGACTATAGGTTTTCACATTTGTTTACCTCACATTTGGCCATACATATACATTTCAAAGACCCTCTCTCCTTCCTTTCTATTGTTTGCCCCCAGACAACCCCTTGGTGTTTTCCAGCAACACCTATGGCCTTTGTCTCCCTGAAATTTACATACACCCAAGTTGACTTCCTTCCTGGTGTTTTCTATGTAGACAATATCAATATGTGATTGGCCACCAGGGACTCAACCCCTCTATTCCTATTGGGATATTGACACCCACAATACTGAACGTCTAGCTGCCTAGCTAAAGTCTTTTACCACCGACACCCACAAAGTTGAGAAACCACTCCCCCATACAGGTATAAAATTGTAAGTTTTCCATACAGGAGGGAGAGTAGCATTTGCCAAAGAAAGTTAATAACCAAGCGTTGTTAAGTTCTTTAGTTTTGCTTTCTCCAGTCATTCTCTGTACTATGTTGTTTGGACCAAACTATTGTGTTTTGGGGTGCCTTTTGTTATTAAACAAATTGACCATCCAACGGCTTCATTCACTTCTTTGCCTGGACCACATTCTTCAAGTTTTGGTGCTGTGACCGTGGATCGGAAGAAACCTTGTACTAAGACTTGGTTTCTTCAACTGGTGCCGTGATCCACCCCGAAATCTTTCACCTGCAAATACGGATATCTTCCTAAAAGTAAAGGAACTAAAAAACTAAACTAAAATAATCACACTCTAACTTCCATAAATATTCAGCTTTGATATTGATGAGTCTTTGGGTTGATTGAGAACAAAGTTGTTGTTAAATAATAAAATTAATCCTAAAAAATACAACTTGCCTAATAATTCTGCACTCAGTGTACAATTAGTCATGACAAAGCCCGGCTACAGAAACTCCACATGTTTAGTAAAAACAGGGTCTTGAATAGGAGAGAACGCCTGGTTCTTAAGGACGATGAACTCGGTGAAGCTTGTCTGATTTCTTTTGCTCTTCTCTGTTTTTTATCGTATTTAACTCTGAGTGAAAGACAGTTGCTGTTGCTGCTGCTGTGTTGATATCGTTTCACTGAGTCCATTCCGTGTTTTTTTTCTTTAATTCGCTGCATAAAAAGGCCTCCTAATAAAGTGTTAAAATCTGACCACATTCCACCCTTGCAATACCAGCTCCTTGCAGTCATTAAGAATTACAGTTTTCTATCCACAAAAAACTCCAGACCACGGACATTTACTGTATCATCGATCATTGTAGCTGTCCCTTTAAATGACTAAATAAATTAAATTAATCACGTGTCGGTAAGAGTGCCAGGACTGCTGACTCAGTTCCTCATGAGGAAGTCCAGCATATTTGACGAGGCCACGGCTTTGCAGCATTGGATCAATAATATCAGTAGAAAAAAATGATACCGATGTAATCTGATATTAAAAATTATGCTCATATAGGCCTGATATTTATCGGTGGACCAATATATTGGACATCCCTAATTTTAACTCTTTTGTATGATATCCCAAGGCTTCTTAGGAATTGTTTTTAAAAGGAGATTTTTTTTCTCAAAACTTCCATAACCACTTTGTAGTTTGTGGATTTTGCATTATTACATTATTTCAATTTAGGCTGCACACACTTGTTGCATTTGTTTTTACCTTTTTGTCTGTGTTTATTTATTGTTTTTCTTTTCTTTTTCTTTCAATGGCTGTCCGGGGTAGAGTGGGAAGGTTATGGGATGTGATGAATTTTGTTCTGTTTGTGTTTAGTTATTCACCTGTTAAAATTTTTTTTTTTTTTTTAAAGAAAACCTAAAATGTTCACATAAATTGTTACTGTGTGTACTGGTTTTCTTAATGACATTAAAGTGTGTTCATCTGAAAAAGTACAACTTCTACAAATTTGTGGTGCTCCAAAGTTCACCACAAATCTTTTTGTCAAAGCAATATGGCTAAGTCACAAGCCCTGCAAAGTAAAACTGAGTAAAACTTGTTCAGCGGGGAGTAATACTGATGTTGGACATTAAAAGTAATAGGCACTAGGCAAATGTACTGTGTCTTTCAATTGGTAGATACGTAAACAAATGTATTGTTAAGTTTGTTTAGATGCTACAAAGAGTCTACAGAACAAAATAGCAAACCTGTACTCCGTCATTACTGAAGAAAAGTCGTGCATCAGCACTCATGCCCATTTGAAGACAAGTGGTACCACCCCACACTGGAGACTTCCTGATGAGCAGGGTGAAAGCACGACCCTCATTGCTTCGATAACACGAACTGAAAAGATCTGAGAAGGTGAAAAACATACGCAGTAGGGGAAGTTAGTAGAAGATTCAGAATAACATATGTATGTATGTAAAACCTGAATTCAGGGTTCAATCCCAACCTTACGGTTTATGTGCGATTGTATCTTGTATTTACAGCTAAGACCTGTGATTCTCTAATCGCAAGACGGTTACTCATGTGATATGTGGCTATACATGCTATGCATATCTTTGAAGTACTGTATTTGTTGAACCAAGTGGAGTATTCTGAGAGAATTTGGATTCTGGATTGAATTCTCTTTAGTTGTATTCTTTCCCAAGCTGAACTAGGTAGGTGGAGTCTGTTGACTTGGGTTAGATTTACTGATCAGCGTGAACAGTAAAAACACACAGCTTTTTTTGTTTGTATCTTGCAGTACAAGGTAAAATATTAACTGACACTGATTGATAATCAATACACTTTAAGTTTATCTGTTTATATTTAAAATGATATGGTGCCATTGCTTTGTGCAAAGAAAAAAAAAATCTCATAGCTGATATACCATGTGCCAAGTTTTCAAAATTCTGTGCCAGCTCTTTCATGGAGACTTTGGTCTCTGTTTCATTTTCCAGCTTGGACAGTTCTCTAAGGATCTTACAACCACTCAGGGCACTCAGCACAGACTCTCCTGCCTAGACAAAGGGACATATGTGTAGTTAGTTTTGTAATCAAAAATAAGTGTTTACCAAAATACAAGTGTAGAAAAGACACAAGTTTTACCATTTCCCAGAAGAAAGTAGCCATTTCACTGCGGTTTTGTAGGACAGCCCAGATAAAAAGTGAGGCCCAGGGAAAAAGGCATCGATTATTGCGATACGAGCAGTCACCATGCAGCAGCTTACTGACACGCTGGAACAACATCAGACACTATTGAAACATGTTAAAATATGTATAACAAAATATAAGATTGAAGATTCAAGATAATGCAGATTTTTGCCTCCTTTTGTCAGGAAATAGTCATTTAGGGCACATTGTAATTTTCAAAGAGGTGGCAGTAAATTACCAATGTTAGAAGTCACAGTTAACACTGTTAATACCTGAAGAACCAGAAACATTTTTATGACTTCTGTGTTAAAAGATGAGTAAAAGTGTAAAAGTGATCCAAGGAAAATGGCTGCATAAATGGTGTGGAGCTCTATTTGAAAAGTAAAAGTAAAATATTTAGAATTACATATGTACCCTCAATGCTCTTCTTTTGGATGTTATCTGATTCAAGCCAAGCACATCATAGTAGAATGCTTGACATATGTCACCAATCAACAGTTCCAACACTCTTGACACCTAAAGTTACCAAGGGAGACAAGAGATCAATACAAAATATTATTATATTGGTTGCTTTCTGGTGCATTGGAATTATGAACTATTAAAAAAAAACACCTCAAATAGGCTGATCTCCATGGCTGGTCCACGCTCAATTTTGTAAGACATCCCCTGCTGGTTTGACTGTGAAGAAACAGGAGCTGTGGTTCCTATCCGCTCCAGAAGGTGACGTTGCAGCAGCTGGTACAGAAGAGTTCCGTCAGGTACTGAGTGGTATAGGCTCTCCAGACGACCATACGTTAGGTAATCCAGGATGTTGAGACCATTCTCAGTGAAAAGACGCACAAACTGGGGTTTGTCATTTATAAGGGCATCTGTCATTGACTCTTCCAAATCCTTATACTAAAAAATGAAACACAAGCAAACAGACCCATTTGGCAAATTGGCAAAGCAGATTCCAATAAATGAAAAAAAAAAAAAAAAGCAAGCTGAGTTAGGAAGCCCTTGTATTTTTATTGTATGAACGGTTAATGCAGGGCCAAAAATCTTTGACTTTTAAGGATTACCACTGAAAGCAATGTCTGAAGTAGCCAAAAGTTAGTACTTTACCACTAGATGCTGGTGTGGTATATTAAATGCAGTTGGTCAGATTGGGGCCATTTGAATCGTGTTTGGTTAAGTGATATAGCATTTATAGCAGTTTAGGTCATAAATGAAAATGTATTTACTATTATTATTATTATAAGTATAAGTAGTAGTATTATGTTAATGTATTGACCAGAGTTGCCGCTACGTGTTGCTCAAGGCTGCCAAGTGTGTGGTTCCTTTGGGACTGGAACCCATGAATACCTATACTATAACTTATAGGCAGATGTGCTAAACGCTACAATATGGAACAACTAATAATAACTTCACTCTATCACCAAGATTGCAGCCATGCATTTGCAGCAGTGGGGGACTTACTATACATACTACTTTTTGTTTTTTTTCTTTTGGGTATGCGGAAACAAATCAACCACGGATGGCCAATAATATTGGTCCACATATATTATTGACCCAATATCAACAACCTTTTTAATATTAGAGCGTATCGTTATTGGTTTTTCCACTATCCAAAATTGATGCCGCAAAGCTGCGGTCTCCGCAAATACTCTGGACTTCCTAATGGGATACTAACACTCTGACCGGCACATGATAAATGATGTTATGTGGATGTTTAGATGTAGGCAATAAAGAGCTCAGAACAATATACTAAAAAGGGAGTAGATACTGATCTCAAGGAGGGGGTGTCAAGGATGGTTGAGCTCAGTATCCAAAAAGTCATAACCGAGGAATCAAAGCAGACTATTATAGAGTTTATATGTGTGTAAAAAGTTCCATTGTAGGCTGAAAATGGGAGGGGATATGTTATTAGAACATGTTGAGACATGTCATTTATGCTGGGGAAGAGAACGGTGTGATGAAAAGTTAGGCATAACTGTAAAAGTCTTAACTATATGGGATCAACGAGTAATTGTGACTTAAATGAGTATTATGGGTACAATGAAATATATTAAAGTGTGATACCCTTTTGAAAAAGTAACATGTATTCACATTTATATAGTTGCTGGTAACACATTACATAGGGAAATGTGTCTGAACAGACTAAGAGAATGAAGTTAAAACTGTGTAAAAGAAGAAACGCAGTCAAGTTAGAGCTCAGGTGCAGAGCTTACAGCCAAGTCAAAAGAAGAAGAAAAAGAATGTCATGATCAACCTTGTAATTCCGTAAAAGAAATGAAATGATCAAATGTTTGTTTTTTCATAACACTGATGGCTAAAATGTTGCTTATATTATTATAGCAAAAGAATTAGTCTGTCTAAAGTGAAATGATTGCAACAGAAAAATGTATCCATTAAGAGTAAAAACGTTATTGACCCAAGGGGAAAGGGGAAGTTAGAGGATGACAAATGGACTGGAGAGGAACAGTGGGGGACAGCTGTGGAAAAAAAACTGCAATAACAGACAAGAGAAGTTTGGATGACGACAATGAAAGGGGGTGTTTTGACCAAACAAAACCTGCTGTGGAAAAAATTCCAGGAGTAATGGGTTGAGTGTGGGAAAGTATAAATGCAGACGCAGGAGTCTAAACAGTTTAGTTCATGTCTCGCCCCATCTCCGGACGACGAAAGGACTCAAGCCCCGGACTCGGAGACCGTGCTCGACCCAAAGTAACAAGACGAGATAGAAGGAGAGGATTGTGGACAACAACGGGCAGAGAGAGGAGACTCTCTTGTCTTTCCAATGGAGAGAGAGAGGCCCAGCAAAGCAGAAGTGAGGATAAACAGAGGAATTTGAACAGCTCTCACTTCCCCACTTCTCGCTGTTCGCCACAGCTGCTGTCGGATTAACCTAAAGAGAGCGGCCCCTTCGGGGAGACGACCCTGTACTGGGACTGAGAAGGGAGTGACTGGCTCCTCCGCAGCGGCGAAAGACTCAACACCAACCCCTGGCGCTTCCCCAGCAAAGGTCGCACCACTTTTCCTCTTCGCCGCAGACAAAGAAGAAGCAGGGTCAGTTAAGAAAAAAATTATCAGAAAAACGCCTCGGCACATTTATACTGATCTGTTATATTTACTATTGGGATATGTGGAATATTATTGCAATTTTTTCCTAATTTTTACATCGGATACTGATCTGTTATCTTAACTATTAGAGTTTGTGGAATATTGTCATTTTATCCTAATTTTTACATCAGCTGAAGAATTGCTCATGTGCTACTACCCCTGATCAATAAAGCATTTAAGGAAAATTAGAATTTTCAACTGAAGAGAATTTTTGTCACTACTTCTACCTTCACACTTCGCACACATTAAAGATTCTGGTTCCAGGAGTGACAACACCCGTGGCACGTAAAGACAAAGGTCCGTCTACTCCCTTAAACACCCTAGTTACATCCCCCCGACACCGCTGGATAAGGTGTCCAAAACCCTACTACGGCAACTAACAATTGCCAGGATCATGAGAGGTGAGCTGTCAAGAATGTGTGTGGTGGCATGGCGCACCGCGGTCACCAGGGCTATTCGCCACGTGTGTACTGTCGACAGCAACGGGGCGAACACCCAGTGGGACGACAGTGCGAGGCCGGAGCTAGTCACCTTGCCCACTGAGGAAGGACAAGCAAGCCCTGCGAGGCAAGGGGGCACAGGAGTGCTCCTCATCCCCCGTTGCCTTCGGCAATATCAGATATCAGCAAATGCTAATATTGAAAGTCCTAGAATCAACATTTTCCATATAATCCTGTATCTTCTCTAACTCGAACTACCTGTATGTTATCTCTCACTGACAAAAATTCTCTTTGGCCTTTGTCTGCCTGGTAGCTCCATCTATTGCATTATTTTACCAGTGTATCCACTGTCCCTCCTCTGCACATGCCCAAACCATCTTCACTCCAGCATTTTCTTCAAATCTTTCTGTCTATGTTGTCCCTCTAATGATCTTTCTCCTAGTCCTATCAATCATTGTCACTCCTCAAGAGAATTTTAGCATCATTAACTCCGCAACCTCCAGCTCTGCTCCCTGTCTTCTGTTTATTAGTAAGGAAAGCAAACTCATGTCAATGTCATTGTCAATGTCATTGTCAATGTCATTGTGACATTGTGATTCACACCACTGCACACAATGAAATGCGACCTCTGTATCACCCATCACCAATCTTTCTCCTAGTCCTATCAATCATTGTCACTCCTCAAGAGAATTTTAGCATCATTAACTCCGCAACCTCCAGCTCTGCTCCCTGTCTTCTGTTTATTAGTAAGGAAAGCAAACTCTTGTCAATGTCATTGTCAATGTCATTGTCAATGTCATTGTCAATGTCATTGTCAATGTCATTGTCAATGTCATTGTCAATGTCATTGTCAATGTCATTGTCAATGTCATTGTGACATTGTGATTCACACCACTGCACACAATGAAATGCGACCTCTGTATCACCCATCACCAAAGTGAACAGTGGGCAGCTTTAAGCGCCCGGTGAACTGTGAGTCGGGACAGTGTCTCAGTGGTGGTAGGGGGATTCGAACCGGGGGCCTTGCGGACCCAGGTCCACTTCCTTAACCATTAGGTTAAGTAAGCGGACATTAGGTTAAGGAAGCGGACTTAACCATTAGGCCACCAACTGCCCCCTACGTATTGCTAGTGTTTCAAACCATACATCGTGGCTGGTCTCACAACTGTCCTGTAAACTGTTCCCTTCACCAAAGATGATACTCTTTTACAGTTGAGTACCTGAAAATCTACAGCTTCACCACCTCTGCTCCCTGTAACCTTACAATTTCACTGTTCTGGCTACTGAATATCAATTCAGACAATATAAACAATATAGGCCCATGGACACACTTGGGCCTATATACATTATGTAGCCAATGTATAAAACCCAAAACTAGAAATACAGTGTGCCTCACTTAACAAGTTTACGAATATCTGCTCATACATGAAAATACAATACACACCTTCTCTCAAAAAATCAATAAGAAAGAAAAAGAGTTATATATTTGAGAAACTGTGGCAGCAGTTGTTTTAACTAAACACCTTGTGGTTCTCCTGGGAACTACAAAACCGGTAAGATATCAAAGCAATGGAACAATTTACTGACAACAAGATCCATAGACTTTAGTAGGGAGTTATAAAAAATAAAATGTCTAATCCATGTTTTTGATACATTTAATTAGTTTTTCATGACAAAAAAAATAAAGAAAATTAAAGGCAGTAAACACTTGATAACTGATACTGTTTCGATCGATTTCACCTTCATCCAACTCTGTCATCCAGCTTACCAACCTTCTAAATAACCCAAATGATATTCACCCCCTTGATTTTAGGTTAGAATCCCTGTGTATCACAGTATAATCTGCAAATATTATAGCCAATAGAGATGCCTGTCTGATCTCATCTGTCATCCAAAAAGGGTTTAGTTGTAAGCAACTGGACTTCTTCTTGGAGTTGAAAGACGTTTCAATCCTCAACTGAGGAACTTCATCAGGACTCAGCGGTTTATCTCCATCTCAATGAAAAGGGACACTCTTTCAAGGACTCAGATGTGCATATTTTGGACAAGGAGGACAGATGGTTTGAGAGAGGAGTAAAGAAAGCCATATGCCCATCTAGAACAACCAACCTTGAATAGAGGGGGAGGTCTGCGTCATCAACTGTCTGCTACATACCATTCTGCCTTGAGATCCCATCCCAGGAAGTTTAACTGCTCATCAATACCAGAGCAGGCTTCTCTAGACGGGTGTGACGACGACTCTCATTCACATCTGGACATGTGACAAGAAAACTGCTCATTAACATCAGGAGCAGTTTCTGTCCAAAAAGGTGTGATCAAAACAACTCTTCACACCTTTGTCCAGTGGTGAAGGGAGTGGTCTAGAGTAGTATAACTACTAGAGTTCCATCCAACAACAACCAGAAACTGATGAAGTTCATCAGTTGAGGAATGAAACGTCTTTCAACTCCAAGAAGTAGTCCAGTTGCTTACAACTAAACCCTTTTTGGATATCATGACCTGGATGAATTAGAATCTTCACAGACATCTCATCTGTCAACAGCACACTTCCCCACTGTTGTACTTTTCTCATAAATGTATGTAAGTATGTCTGCCTAACATGCTTCTCTGCTACTCCTGACTACATGGAAAGCTACAATTACCACCCTGGTACCCTGTCATATCGCTTGTCTAAATTTACAAATATGCAATGCAGCTTCTTCTGACATTGTCAATACATCAACATAAACATTAACAAGGCACATATTGCATCTCTGGTCTTTCTAGGCATAAAACATGCTGTTCACAAATTTCTACACTTTCCCAAATATTCACTGTCTGGCTCATCAACTTAATTACTCCACCGTTTTTACAACTCTGCAAATTATCATTCTTATAAATAAGCACAAGAACATATTTACTCCACTCACCAGGCATCTTGTCATTCTTGAAAGTTTGTAGAACCCTGTCAGAAAATCTACCGCCATTTCTTGTAGGTACTTACAGTACATGTATGATGTACATGATGTACTCAGTAATGTAGGTCTAAGTGTAAGCAACTGGAATTCTTCTTGGTGTTGAATAACATTTAATTCCTCAACTGAAGAACTTCATCAGTATCTGGGTGATGTTAGAAAAACACTCCCTTCACCCCTTGAGGCACCAATTTAGAGAAGACTGCTGTGGTATTGATGAGCAGTTAAATTCCCAAGGATTAGATCTCAAGGCAATACGGGGTGATGAAGAATAATGACGTAGTACCAGGCCTTTAAACCGTTTCGAGAAAAGTAAAAAGGGAATTTTACTTAAAAGAAACTTGGAATATCTTCTTCTTTTCCTTTCGGCTTATCCCATTTTTCAGGGGTTGCCACAGCGGGTCAATAACCTCCATCTCACCCTGTCCTGCGCATCCTCACCTCCAACTCCAACCA